>JAYESA010000008.1:120009141-120014141 GCA_036927795.1 Iris macrosiphon | reverse complement strand
CGACACAAAACCTAATGTCAAAGTCTCTAAACTCAACCAAACTAGTTCCAACTTCCTCCCACGGGTAGGCTTAGGGTCTAGGAAGGTCCTACATCACTAATTACACTATATAAAAATAATTAGCAAGGGAAAAATTAGGGTTTACCTCTTGGGAGTTGGAATTCCAAGGCCAAAGTCCCCGATCTACTAGGAATCACCTCCCTCAAGCTCCAAGCCTCCAATTCTAGCCTCCACCCTAAATCTAAGCTCCACACACCTAGGTTAGAGAAAATGCAAGGTTAGGGCTAGCTTAAAGAAGAAGGAATGGAAGAAGAAGGAAGAAAAATGGAAGAAAAACTCACCTTGAAGAAGAAGAAGGAAGAAGAAAGAAGAAGTGGAGAAGAAGAAGAATGAAGAAGAAGTGAAGAAGAAGTAGTAGAACACAAAAGGGGGGGGGGCTGCTGCTGTGTTCCACGGAAATGGAGGTAGGTAGGGGCCGGCCATGTAGTTAAAGAGGTTACATAAGTCACCAAATTCCCAAAATGCCCCTACTTGACTTGGTTTCGGGTTTCGGGTTCCAAAAGCACTCAAACTAGCTCCAAATCTCTCCAACTAATCTCATAAAAATAAAATAATAAATCTAAGCCCCAAAATAATTCTCACAAGGGTGTTAGCTGGGTCGGACATGGGTCCACTAGGGTCTGACATGGGTCCAGGCTAGCCAAAACCCTAAAACAATCATTAAAAAATAATACAAGCACTAAATAAATATAAATATAATTAATTAAATACAATACACAATTTACCAAATAAAATAAAAAATAATCCTATTTTCTAGAATTGGGTAGTGACAAGCCTACCCTCCTTAAAATAATTTCGTCCTCGAAATTAAAAGACGAAACTAGGACAGGAATGCAAAGAAAGAACCATACCTCAGGGCTCGAAGAGAAAGGGGTATCGCTCGCGCATTTCATCCTCCCTCTCCCAGGTCGACTCACCTGGAGAGTGATGCCTCCACGCGACGCAAACCAAGGGAATAGTTTGATTCCTCAACACCTTCTTCCGTCGATACAGAATCTCCACCGGCTGCTCTGGATAGCTAAGGGTAGGGCCCACCGCGATCTCCGAGTGATCCAATTCGTGACTGGGATCCGCCACGTACCGTCTCAACTGCGAAACGTGGAACACATCATGAACTCCCTCCAGCGTAGGCGGCAACTCAAGCCTATACGCCACGGCGCCGACCCTCTCAAGGATACGGAAGGGTCCGACGAAATATGGGCTAAGCTTCCCGCCTCCACCGAAGCGAATAGTGCCCCGCGTCGGAGAAATCCTCAGGAATACCAGATCTTCAACCTAGCACAAACAAGGTCTCAGCACTTAGTCTAAAACAAGCAATCACAAGCAAACACAAGAACAAAATCTAGATTCTAAGCTATACCTCGAACTCCAAAGGTCTCCGGTGGCTATCGGCCCAATGCCGCTGCCTGTCCTGCGCCACCCGAAGTCTATCTCTAATGAGCTTGACCTTCTCCGCTGCATCAACCACCATCTTCGGGCCAAGCAAAGCTCTCTCACCTACATTATCCCAAGACAACGGAGTGCGACACCTCCGTCCATACAACGCCTCAAAAGGTGACATCTCGATACTGGCTTGGTAGCTGTTGTTGTAAGCAAACTCTATCAAGTGCAGGTGATCCTCCCAAGAGCCTCTGAAATCCAAAACATAAGTGTGAATCATGTCCTCAAGTGTCTGAATGGTCCTCTCTGACTGACCATCTGTCTGTGGGTGATACGCACTACTAAACTTGAGCTGGGTGCCCAAGCTAGCCTGCAGACTCCTCCAGAAATACAAAGTAAAGCGACTGTCCCGATCTGATACTATGCTCACTGGAACTCCATGCAGTCTGACTATCTGGCGCACATACATCTCTGCTAGCCTCTCTGTAGACGTACCCACTTTGAATGGTAGAAAGTGGGCCGATTTGGTCAACCTGTCCACGATGACCCAAATCGCATCCTTTCCGCCTGGAGAACGGGGAAGTCCAGAAACAAAATCCATGGTCACATGCTCCCATTTCTACTCCAAAATGGGTAACGGCTGGAGTAAACCTCCTAGCCTCTGCCTCTCCGCCTTCACCTGCTGGCACACTAAGCATCGGGATACGAAGCGCGCTACCTCCCGCTTCATCCCGTACCACCATATATGCTGTCTCAGATCTCTATACATCTTGTTGGCACCTGAATGCATAGAATACTGGGATCGATGCGCCTCCTGGAGAACCTCCTCGCGCAACGACCCACTCGGCACGCACAACCTGGTACCGTGCCGCAAAGAACCATCATCAGCAATGGTGAAGTCATCCGATAAACCCATCTGAACCTGCGCCCTGATGCTCCTCAGGGACTCATCCTTAAACTGTGTAGCCCTGATACGGTCTACCAACTCTGACTGAATCTGCAGTCCCCACATCTGCATCTCAACTCCAGGCACTATCACCTCAATGCCCAAGCTCTCTAGATCTGCCAGAAGATAACGATCTGTAGTCAGGCACATAGCTACCGGATACCTGCTCAACGCATCCGCAACTACGTTCGCCTTCCCTGGATGGTACTGCAATGATATGTCAAAGTCTTTCATCAACTTCAACCATCTCCTCTGCCTCATGTTCAGCTCTTTTTGGGTAAACACATATTTCAAGCTCTTGTGGTCTGTGAAGATCTCCACACGCTCTCCGTATAAATAGTGTTTCCACAACTTCAGAGCAAAGATGACTGCTGCCAACTCCAAATCGTGGGTAGGATAGTTCTTCTCATGAGGACGTAATTGCCTGGAAGCATAGGCAATCACCCTCCCATTCTGCTGTAACACACAACCCAATCCCTTCCCCGATGTATCACTATAGATAATGAATCCTCCAGAACCTGATGGTAACGTCAACACTGGAGCTGTCGTCAACCTCCTCTTCAGCTCATCAAAGGCGATCTGGCACTCCTCTGACCAAACAAACTCCACGTCCTTCCGAGTCAGCCTGGACAACGGCTCTGCAATCCGGGAAAAATCCTGAACAAATCTCCTGTAATAACCTGCCAGTCCCAAGAAACTCCTGACCTCGGCTACTGAACTCGGAGCACTCCATGCCTCAACTGCCATGATCTTTCTCGGATCCACCGAGATACCCTCTCCAGTCACTACATGACCAAGGAATTCCATCTTGTCAAGGAAGAACTCACACTTCGAAAGCTTTCCATAAAGCTTCTCCTTCCTGAGAGTCTCCAATACTATCCTCAGAAGCTCCTCGTGCTCCTCTGGGGTCTTCGAATATACCAAGATATTATCTATAAATACCACCACAAACCTGTCCAGATGCTGATGGAACACCTTGTTCATCAGATTCATGAACACTGCCGGGGCATTAGTCAACCTAAACGGCATCACCAAGAACTCATACTGTCCATATCTTGTCCGAAAAGCTGTCTTTGAAATATCCTCCTTCCTGACCTTCACCTGGTGGTAGCCCGTCCTCAGATCAATCCTGGAAAACACTCTCGCTCCGCTCAACTGGTCAAAAAGATCATCAATACGTGGCAGCGGATACATGTTCTTGATTGTGAGGTTGTTCAGAGCCCTGTAGTCGATACACATCCGTATCGACCCATCCTTCTTCGGCACAAAAAGTACCCGAGTACCCCACGGAGAAGAACTAGATCTGATAAATCTCTTGTCCTGAAGCTCATCCACTTGCTTCTTCAACTCTATCAGCTCACTGTTGCTGACTCTATAGACGTGCTGGGATATCGGCTCCGCGCCTGGCACCAAGTCTATAGAGAACTCCACGTCTCTGTCCGGAGGTAACCCTGGAAAATCCTCCGAAAAGACATCCATATACTCCTCTATCAATGGATGTAGCGACCTCGGCTCTACCACCAGGGCTCCGTAGAAGACTCCCTCGGTCTGCTCCGCTGCTCCTCTGGCAAACTGAAACTCTGGCTCACCTAGCGGACTAAACAAAACTCTGCCTCCACGACAATCTATACTAGCACAATGCGTACTCAACCAATCCATCCCGAGTACAATGTCGTAGCTCGGAAGTGGCATTACGAGTAGGCACACACTCAACTTCCGGCCTCCCAAGGTAACTCTTCGGTCTCTGCAGACATCACGGACTAGGATGATACCATCCCCGGTCGTGATCTTGCAGAGTCTAGCTAAAGGTTCAGCAACAAGATGGTGTCTAACAGCAAAAGATACAGACACAAAGCTATGGGAAGCCCCGGAATTAAATAAAGCAAGTGCTGGAATGGAATCAAGAAGAACAAAGATTAAAAGAAGTCAATACGGTGCAAGAAACGATATCATCAAAGAAGGACAGTAATATTACAAAAAAAACAATTTCAGGAAAATTTAAAGATAGCAAAAGAAATCAGGAAGGGTCCTAGTTGTGATTGAGCACACTCTCTCTCAGCCTATATCCGATATCCTATTGCAGGTAAACCTAAAAACTGGACCTGCATGGGGCCGCCACCAAAAATGTGTCACGACCCATACCCAAAAATCGGACATGAGCCGTGGGTACGTCCAGCCTACGCCGTAGAATCGACGGTAGAACGCTGTAAAGGTTCGTTCTAGGTCAACCATACCTATCTATATCTCACAGAAAAATCTGGCATGACCTCTCCAAAAGGAGGGCAACCACGCAATATATATATATATATATCAAAATCCTCTCCAAAAGGAGGGCAACCACGCAATATATATATGAACTCTCAATTATAAAATCTAGGGGAAGAATAAAAGCACGATATGATATAAACAAAAAAACAGAACCAAGAGAGCAAGACAATCCAAAATAATACAGTCCAAGGCCATAATAGCTACAACATCTCACAGCCACAAAAGAATAAGTACAATCATCCAAAATAAAACACTAGAAACAACCCAGGAAACCCACCTAGCTAACTAGGGTGCTATAGGCGTCTCCTCGGTACACTCCTCCTCGATCTCGGGGTCACAACAGTCG
>JAYESA010000008.1:119986641-120006641 GCA_036927795.1 Iris macrosiphon | reverse complement strand
TATATATATATATATATATATATAGACACATATACACTAACACAACAAAACACACAACAACACACAAACAACACACCCCACTCACGCCCAACGACCCCGACACTCACCAACACCCTAAAATATATATAATATAACTCAAAAACTCTAGCGCACACTCTCCGATACTAACCCAACGCGCGCACAAGCCCGAAATAAGGAAACCAAGTCGAAATGGCCGTTCGGTCATTTCGACGAACACTTGATGCGCGGCTCAGAAAATCTCCTGAAACACACACCAAACAAACTCGGAATCGGCCCAAAATTTACTCACACACTCTACACGATGCCTAGATCCTAGAAAAAGTGCTTTCGCATCGATTCTAGGCCCGTGGAGGAAACGCGCATGCACTTAGAATCGACGATGACGAAAAACCCCAATTTCGCCCGAAACGCCCGTTTCTCTGCGACACGACTTCCCGTGTCCAAACGGAGACACGCACTCACCCTCAAGACACCCGACAATGTCTACCTAGGTCTGTCTAACCTAGGGCATCACCCAAAATTGGGCCAAATTCGGATTCCACCCGAATTCGACACAAAACCTAATGTCAAAGTCTCTAAACTCAACCAAACTAGTTCCAACTTCCTCCCACGGGTAGGCTTAGGGTCTAGGAAGGTCCTACAATACTAATTACATTATATAAAAATAATTAGCAAGGGAAAAGTTAGGGTTTACCTCTTGGGAGTTGGAATCCCAAGGCCAAAGTCCCCGATCTACTAGGAATCACCTCCCTCAAGCTCCAAGCCTCCAATTCTAGCCTCCATCCTAAATCTAAGCTCCACACACCTAGGTTAGGGAAAATGCAAGGTTAGGGCTAGCTTAAAGAAGAAGGAATGGAAGAAGAAGGAAGAAAAATGGAAGAAAAACTCACCTTGAAGAAGAAGGAAGAAGAAAAAAGAAGTGGAGAAGAAGAAGAATGAAGAAGAAGTGAAGAAGAAGTAGTAGAACACAAAAGGGGGGGGGGGGCTGCTGCTGTGTTCCACGGAAATGGGGGTAGGTAGGGGCCGGCCATGTTGTTAAAGAGATTACATAAGTCACCAAATTCCCAAAACGCCCCTACTTAACTTGGTTTCGGGTTTCGGGTTCCAAAAGCACTCAAACTAGCTCCAAATCTCTCCAACTAACCTCCTAAAAATAAAATAATAAATCTAAGCCCTAAAATAATTCTCACAAGGGTGTTGGCTGGGTCGGACATGGGTCCACTAGGGTCTGACATGGGTCCAGGCTAGCCAAAATCTTAAAACAATCATTAAAAAATAATACAAGCACTAAATAAATATAAATATAATTAATTAAATACAATACAATACATAATTTACCAAATAAAATAAAAAATAACCCTATTTTCTAGAATTGGGTAGTGACAAGTCTTCCTCGGAGCTACAATATGGGAAGCAAATCGGCTGAGTCAACAAAACTCGGCAGCATACTGGTCGACAGATCTTGTATTCTGGCGGAGGTTGATGAACTACTGCTAGAGCTGGAACTTGGCGGTGGTGTGGAAGTACTTATTTTGGAAGTGTTCATTGAATGTCTGCCAGTCAATAGGCTTCGGAAGCGCCATTTCTTATACTGCCCACAAATCTCGGGCAAGATATGATAATTATAGCTTTATGACTGCTACCTTCTCATCGTCTGGGATCTTGGTTGCATCCAGGATGGCCTCAAATGTCATGCCCCAATCTTCCGTAAGAATCGGCCATCCCTGCTAGGAATAAATCTCCGTGCCAGCCCTCCCGTGGGGTGATCTTTCCCATCTGGACGTGATGCCGCACGAGCACAAGCTGCGCCCGTGCAAGGCCATGATCCGAACATGCGATAAAATAACTAAGCCACAGAGTCACACAGATAGTCCGAATACAGTAAAATAAGATACAAATAGGCGATTAGCAACAAGTTCACAGAGTCTTCAATAGCGAAAGCAGTGAATAACACAAGTATAGAAGTAAAACAAGAACTTTATTGATATTGAATAAGTATTACAGCGACACTAGGCTGAGATTACAATAAAAGTGTGCCAAGTGGCTACAATTTATGGAATGATACATAGGAGATGTTCCAATATTATGTCTTGTATATGCGCTTCAGCTCCGGACTCAATGCTCCAAGGCTCAAGAGCGAACTCCATGCCTTAGCTCACACGAAGGGGGTTTCCGCACCAAACGAGGTTCTCCCGAACCCTGCAAGCAATCTGGTAAGTTATCAGTACATGAATGCACTGGTGGGGAGGCTTCTCGCCCGCTCGAAAAATCTAAAGACATTATATAGGTTTCGTGCACCATATATTAAGTTATCTTTCTAGTCTTGCCTTAGGATCAGTTTTATGGCACAATAAAAAACCTAACTCGTGTGGCATTACACCGTGTGATATATGAGTGACACGACGAGACTTACCAACTTACCATCCATCCTTCCCTGTCCAAGAAAAATCAAGTTAAACCAAGCACGAATGTATATATATGAAATCCAAGTCAAATAACATATGAAACCACAAGTGTCATGGACGAGGTTCTGTTTCAGGTGCACGAGTTACACGGATTATCCAGAAGTGTTACAGAAGATGTTCAAGTATTCAATTATGTATAAGTATGTTATACTCATATCCGTTCAGGGGATTCAGATTCCAGATATGATGCAATGACTCACACGTAGATTATCGCTAAGCGAGGATGACTTATCTATATAAACAGGAGTCACTGGCATAGCCATAAAGGACGTGTTGTAGTCAAGATCGATAATGGTATGTGACTCAAGGAATGAGGCGTCACATCCATCCTGCCCGAATAGATAATACTTTGTCTAAAAGCGAGAGTGGCATGAAGGAAAGGTTCATAGGGCACTACACTCCATCCTGCCCGAAACAGACAGACTAACAGATGTTTCGTCCGGATCGAATCGGCCCCAGTGCCCCGGAGACCGTCCGCAGGAACAGATTGAATACCTTGTGCATAAGTTGTCCGCGACATGCAAGTCTTGGATCTCAAATTCATGGGATTCATGACATGACATGACATGTTAATTCTTGATTCTTATTCAGAACGAGTATGCTCCATGAGCTATGATTCTTGCTTTGCTTGACATGATTCTCGTTCCGAGTTAAACTTGATATATGCAATCCCCTAGTTTGGAGATGCCTTGGCGACCTAACGGTCCAAAACACTTTCTGGTTTATACTTGCACGAAACGACTATTAGATAGTCTTTTGGTGAATTGGATGAATGCAAGGCAAGATAGTGTTACCGAGGTCATGTCATGAATTATATGACAAGCATTAAAATGAGGCAATGAGTACAAGTTACAATGTAAGCAGGCAAGAATGCATTTATATAAAATATAAGCATTTACGTTAGCACGGGTCTAAGGGGTAGTGCGAGGAGTAAAGCCGTACAGGGACATATCGAGCCACATAATTCATAAGGCGAGCAGTGTAAACGAGTGAAGCCGTGTACTACGAAGAGTATATAATGATCTACTCGAGGCATAGCGGGGTCTACTTGCATGAAGCTAAGGTAGCATGCGAGGGTCCAACTATAAACCAAGTTTTATTTCTATGTTCTAACACAAGCAATAGAATATGGGATTATTCTCTTAGCTAGGTGCATTATATTCTTTATTAGCATGCAATGGGTGATTCACCTAGCGACTAGCATGTATCGTCCATATTTTAAGTGTAAGCAAAGACATGTTCATCGTAGCCACCCATCTGAGCGATGATTCATCTCGGTCGAGCGATACTCTGAGCGAGCCTTTGAAAGTCTAAGTCTGAACTCCTAATGAGACAAGTCTGGAATCTTTTGCCTCAAAAAAGTCTTCTCGCTGAGAAAATTGGGTCGAGTCATTACACTTGCGCCATTTGAACCGCCAATCAGCTTGAACGGAACGGGTCATTACATTATACACCACTCAGAAAAAATCTCGTCCTCGAGACTTCTTGAGGGCAGACCGTTCTATCTCAAACTATCGAATCTATCTCAAGCATATCAATCCGGTATCGCGTATGTACTGGGTCTGTCTTATTGAATGACTCTATCATTCAATCCAAGCTTTGACTCGGTCTCTACTGTGTCTGAGCACGAAATATATCGCTTAATGCGGGGTATGGTACAATACATCTTGAATGACGATATAAGGCTAAGGCAAACTTATACAAATTGTTATACTCGTTCATGCGAATCTAATATATTTACTTGTACTAGTATTCGAGATTAGCATATCGCGAGTCTGGACCGTGCACATATTCAAAGGGTCCCTCAAACATATGCATGTCAACCAACTTAGCGATAGTGAAGTCTTTGCACTCGAGTTCAACATATCATTGAGTCTTGGATCGTGCACACGTTCAAGGCGTCCCTCAAACATATACATTCAACCAAACTTAGCGATAGTGAAGACGGACAAGCTACTTACAAAAATATCAAGGGTTCTCGTCTTACGATTCATAATGACACCTCCAACAGGGTCAATAAAATCTAAGTCATTCCAATCCCACTCAAATCAAGAATTGTACTACTGTTAAGCACTATCTTTCCGATCAACCGACTAGCGTCCATGTCCTATCATTATTTCCATTCGTGTCAAATATAGCACACACTTACCGTTCCAAGTCTAACTCCAAGTCTTGCTGCCCCAGTTCTATGGCTTGCTCAAGCAATACTCTAAAGTCGGTCACATGAGTTCTTTCACTCGGCACAGGGTCGTCTGCCTAATTACTAGGTCAGCTCACAAGGTCATAGGTACAAGTTTAAGCACATGATTCATCGTACAAATTTATCGCACGATGCTCGTCCCAATTCCTAAGGTCAAACTATTATTCATTTGTACGGAATATTCTACCCAAGCTCGTTTTACTCAGATTTTTAAACATCGAGCACGGATTATTCTACTCACATTAACACGTTTGTTGTATAGGGTTTGAGTCCATTCAGTCAAATCCATGATATACTCAAGTCATATATCAAGCCTTGCAATTCGTATAGTCTATCTCTTCAAACATGTTTTGATAGGACCCATTTGTCCATTTTTAAGTCTAGACCACCAAGCCATGATTCAATTCTAAATCTTCGATCTTAATCATAAATCTAAGTCGTCCAACAAGATTCATGCATTCGTTCATGAAACCATAAACCTGTCTTAATCCATATTCTAGACTAACTTATCGTTGAAACACTTCCGATTCACTTGCATTCCCAAATTTGTCTTATCTTGTCAAACCATAAGTCAAGATAATCCTTTAACTGTCACGCTCCGGTCTCTAGAAAGTTCGATCATCCTCGCTAGAAGTGATGTATGTACGAGTATAGAGTTACGCTCGCACAAGAAAAGAATGTCGAACGTTATGGTTATCATCGAAATGATCGAGACACATTATCATTTACACTTTGCTCAATCCAAGATATATATAATCCTTCAAGTCATGTCCATTCATGCCATGATCATAATTTGTCTAGCCAGATCATCCAACTTTAATGTTACCATTTGATAAATCTATAGTCTACTTCTAGCATTCCTCAAACAACTAAGTTCAAATATTCATGCCAAAGTCTATCCACCTTTGTTACGTTCCATTCATCGAGTTTGTTTAAATAATCATCGAACATGTTCCCGTAAGTTTGATCATCCTCGTCGGACGTGAAATTACCATACCAGCGTTCCCGCAGGATAATTGTTCTTGGTCGGGACTGATTTTGAGAGTTATCTTTTGAACTAGATTCAAGATTGTTCTTTCAAACTCCAGATCGAATCCGTTATCGCTTAGCTCTTTCATCGAACCACAATATTCCTTTGCTTGTATCAATCCGTGTTATCTTCCAATTATCGATACCATGCCAAGTCTATTATTTTGAAACCATAATATCCATACTCAAGTTTAATCTATTTTGATTCAATTCAAAATCGTACGTACAATCCATCAAGTTTCTTCAGTCAAGATATTGATTTCCATTACTTAAATCCATATTTGATATAAGCCTTATCACTTGTTCAATACATTCACTATCGTTCAAACCAACTATTGCACGAAACCTATGAATTCGCTTGAATATTTCCAAAATAATCTATACACCACTCAGGAATTGAGTCACCAATTAAATCCTCAATCGAATTCGCATTACTCGCTAGCATATTCACCAAGTCATTCCTTAGAATTCCTGCGCAATACCTAAGCATCGCTTGATCAATCTTAGTCTCATATATATCCTGTTGATAGTCATCCAAGTAAACCATATCTGATTTGTATCTGCCGACACAAAATACCGTCCGAGCTATTTTTCAAAATTTAAGCATGATCTCTATATTTGTCTTATCTATAATCTGATAATGTTTTTATCAGTTTCCATTCTAAGTCTAACTTATCCTTATCTGAACGATATTCCAATCTCCCTTACAAACTTGCTCGTACCAAAAGGATCTTGGCGCGCGATACTAAACACAAATTAGCTGAAAGGCTGTGTGCAATGCTAACCGTCCGAACGATATTCCATTTGGCACACTAACCAGCTTGGTAATCATGTATAGGTATTCAGGTTCGCACATAACTTACAAATTCTAGCACGAGTATATTCCCACAAAGTCTAACACAGGTCAGAACAAGGGTCTTTACATTCCAGTTCAAGCAATCATATCAATCACATGCACTTTTAAAATCATTTAGACTCATTCTATGGAACATCCCAACGGGTCAACGAGAGAGAGTGTATGCACATAACCCACGAACGAGCTTTCAAAATTGAAAAAATTGATAACAAGTCCAAAGCCGTAAAGCCGATGCTCTATTACAAATATGTCACGCCCCAATCTCATGCAGGAATCGGCCATCCCCGCTAGGCATGAATCTCCATGCCAGCGCTCCCGCAGGACGATCCTTTCCAACTAGACATGATGCCGCACGTGCACAAGCTTCGCCCGAGCAAGGCCATGATCCAAACATGCGATAAAATAACTAAGCTACAGAGTTGCATAGATAGTCCGAATGCAGCAAAATAAGAAACGAACAGGTGATTGGTAATAAGTTCACAGAGTCGTCAATAGTGGAAGTAGTGAATAACACAAGTATAAAAGTAAAATAATCACTTTATTGATATTGAATAAGTATTACAGCGGCGATAGGCCAAGGTTACAAGTCGCTCAAGTCCCCTCTTGAAACAATAAAAGTGTACCAAGTGGCTACAATTTACGGAATGATACATAGGCGATGTTTCAACATTATGTCTTGTATATGCGCTTAAGCTCCGGAATCAATGCTCCAAGGCTCCAGAGCAAACTCCATGTCTTAGCTCACACGAAGGGGTTTTTGCACGGAATGAGGTTATCCCACACCCTGCATCTGATAGGTTATCAGTACATAAATGTACTGGTGGAGAGGCTTCTCGTCCGCTCGACAAATCCAAACATGTTATATAGGTTATGTGCACCATCTATTAAGTTATCTTTCTAGTCTTGTATTAGGATCAGTTTAATGGCATAATAAAAAACCTAACTCGTGTGGCAGTGCACCGTGCGATATATGAGTAACACGGCGAGACCTAACAACTTACCATCCATCCTTCCTTGTCCAAGGCAAACTAAGTTAAACCAAGCAAGAATGTATATATATAAAATCTAAGTCAAATTGTATAAGCAAACATGAGTGTCATGAGCAAGGTTCTGTTTCAGGTACACGAGTTACACGGATTATCCAGAAGTATTGTAAAAGATGTTCAAGTGTTCAATTATGTATAAGTGTGTTATATTCATATCCGTTCAGGTGATTCAGATTCCAGATATGATGCAATAACTCTCACGTGGATTACCGCTAAGCGAGGATGACTTATCTATATGAATATGAGTCGCTGCTATAGACATAAAGGACGAGTTATAGTCAAGAGCGAGAATAGTATGCGACTCAAGGAATGAGGTATCACATCCATCCTGCCCAAACAGATGACTACTTAGTCTAAGAGCGAGAATGGCATAAAGAAAAGGTTCACAAGGTGCTACACGCCATCCTGCATGAAACAAATAGACTAACAGATATTCTATCCAGATCGGATCAGCCCCAGTGCCCCGGAGATCACCCGCAGGAACAAATTGAATACCTTATGCACAAGTTGTCTGTGACATGCAAGTCTTGGGTCTCAGATTCACGAGATTGATGACATGAAATATTAATTCTTGATTCTTGTTCAGAATGAGTATGCTCCACTAGCTATGATTATTGCTTTGTTTGACATGATTCTTGTTCTGAGTTAAACTTGATATGGTGCAATCCTCTAGTTTGGAGATGCCTTGGCGACCTAATAGTCTCGAACACTTTCAG
The DNA here is from genome assembly GCA_036927795.1 of Iris macrosiphon. NCBI lineage: Eukaryota > Viridiplantae > Streptophyta > Magnoliopsida > Asparagales > Iridaceae > Iris > Iris macrosiphon. The sequence continues at coordinate 119,998,308 of JAYESA010000008.1, read as the reverse complement.
GTTTATACTTGCACGGAACGACTATTAGATAGTCTTCCGATGAATTAGATGAATGCAAGGCAAGATAATATTACCGGGGTCATGGCATGAAGTATGTGACAAGCATTAAAATAAGGCAATGAGTATAAGTTATAATGTAAGCAGGCAAGCATGCATTTATATAAAATATAAGCATTTACGTTAGTACGGGTCTAAGGGGTAGTGCGAGGAGTGAAGCCGTACATAGACATATCGAGCGACATAATTCATAAGGCGAGCAGTGTAAACGAGTGAAGAAGTGCACTACGGAGAGTATATAAAGATCTACTAGAGGCATAGCAGGGTCTACTTGCATGAAGCTAAGGTAGCATGCGAGGGTCCATCTATAAGTCAAGTTTTATTTCCATGTTCTAACACAAGCAATACAAGATAAGATTATTCTCTTAGCTAGGTGCATTATATTCTTTATTAGCATGCAAAGGGTGATTCACCTAGCGACTAGCATGTATCATCCATATTTTAAGTGTGTAGGCTAAGTACAGACAGGTTCATCGTAGCCATCCACCTTAGCGATGATTCATCTCGGTCAAGCAATACTCCGAGCGAGCCTTTGAAAGTCTAAGTCTGAACTCCTGAAGGGCTAAGTCTGAAATCCTTTGACTCAAGCAAGTCTTCTCGTTGAGCAAAGCAGGTCGGGTCATTATAATTATGCCGTTTGAATTGGATTTTTGCTTGAACAAAACAGATTGTTACATCAAAGTCTTAGAGCTAATAATCTGCTTAAACTGCATCTTCCATGTTGACGAACTTGGCTGGGCGCATGCGACTAACATTGGTCACCGAGTTATGAGTATAATGCCCACTGTTCTTGAGTGCTACTCTAACTTCCTGGCAAAGAGTAGTATTGGTCTGGTCTTGTCCTTATTAAAACTGCTGGTAGAGTTGGACCACTTGTTGCTGAAGCTGGAGTTATTGTTGTTGTAACATCATCATAGCTTGGATCATCTCTAACATAGCTTGCGAGCCTGCCTTTTCTTGTTGTACTGGTAGAACTGATGGTATTGTCTGGGCTGGCTAGACTGGTATGAATGACGGAACATCTTGAACTGGCTGTTCTGGCAAGACTGGTAGAGCTGATTGTGCTGGTCGGACATGCATGACTTGCGGAGCCGGCTGATGAAAAGCTACTGACGCTTGCCCTTGGTTAAATATCAGAATCTGGCCCTGGCCTACTGGATCTGCTGGAGTTATCGGTAAAATGGATCCCTCGGAAGAAGAAGCGGGTGGGGTATCCCTGAAGGATAAGGATACAATGATATCAACAAGGGACGAGAATGAAACAATCATGTCAAGCAACTTTGAAGTTCAAGGAAAGCGAGAGGTGCATGTTGCAAGTTGAGTTCAATCGAAGATTAATAGAGGATTGAGATTCTAACAAGATGAGTTCCCCCCACGACTCTGAAAAACAGACCTCTATGGGCCACCAAGAAAACCTTGTCATGTCCCGCTCCCAGAATACTGGATAAATACGGGGACTGACAATGGCCAATCGCACCTTGCAGAATACCAAAGTAAGCTGCAATGTGTTAAGGTTGTCTAGAAGACAGATTGGTGAACTCTAGCATGCTATGACGTCAGTCCTATGGCCGACAAATCCTATAATCTCAATCCAATAACACAAGTACAAGAATATAGCATACATCAAATTAAAGAGGAGTCCCAAATTACATGTCACATATGATCATAAAGCTAGTGAATACAAAATACTGCACTAGCAGAGTTTAATAATACATGATCAAAATATATCGGCAATGGTCTAATATATACATCATGTTGACAACAGTCTCAAAATTTTAAGGAGCTAACTCAGCTACTTACTAAATAACACAAAAGAAGTAATCAAGACGAGGGGTAAAAGAAGAAAACCCACTCACGAGCTTCGGTCATAGTCCTACGAGTGTTAGCCATCTTGCTGGAAGCGTGGTAGATCCTGGTTCTCTTTAGGGTAACCTGGCTATGCAAAGCCAGTGGGGTCAGAACCCCAAGCAACAAGTACCACAAAGGAGTTTGAGGTAATAGACCAAACATATCACAACATAAGCAGGAAGAGATATATAAGAAATAAATGCAGATCGAGACTTGTATGGTACCAACGTACTTATCTCAAAAAAATAAAATAATACTGGAAGAGCTGATAATAAGTGCAGAGATAAAAGTAAGGCAACGAGCGACAAGAGAGCATAGGAACTACTCTGGATCGGGACCACAACCCTTAAGCCAAATAAGGACTGGGGTTGCAGACCTTCACTCGAGCAGAACTTAGCACCCTAACCACACATGGGGAGAAAATAAAAATAGAAGAGCGAGCTATACGAATAACAAACATCCAATTCATGGCCAAACATGCCTACGGCTTGCTATAATTAACTAACTAGGGTTATCATAAGCCATAATTACTAGAAATGTATTGCTAAGAATATTGCTACCACCGACACTGCAGTCAACCCGGATGGCTAAGGGTACGCTTGTTTAGTAAATTTAAATGCACATTCAACCAAACAACAATATAACTTTTTACTTGTCACAACAGAAATTGAACTCAAAAATATAAACTTTAAATTGTAATCATAAACTTGCTTTACAACCATAAACTTGTATATAAACTTGTCTTATAAGTGCCGCAGCACGCGTAACTTGGTCAGTCATGGAGACCTTGCCTAGTAGGATTGCCCATGTCGAATAGGGCCCTTGGGAATCGGGGTAGCCGGTAGTGCAATATTCTTCCCTTCCAATGATCTAGGTAAAAGTTATCTTGTTTAATCATTGTTAAATTAATTCAAGTTCTCGAGTCATGGACACTTAAGAACTCCCTAAAATGATGAGTCATAAATACGAGCATTTTTATGAGTTATCGTATTTGTGACACGTGATACATTGGGCAATGCTCATACTTGATTGCCTGATGACAAATACAATAGATTTTCATACACAAACATTTCCACAGTGTTTTGAGGATTGTGAACTTGTAAATAAATCTGTCTTATGAACTTACATGCAAAACTTATCTGGTATCATAAACTTGTATCGACATAATGAAGCATAGAACAATAATCACTAAATGAAATTACTAAAAGAATATAGAAACATGGAACACAATAATGCACACAAGAATTCCTGGCCGTATAGAATTACTGGCCGCATGCACCCACTGGCCGCATGGACTTTCTGGCCTTATGCACCCACTGGCCGCATGGACTCTCTGGCTGCATGCACCCACTGGCCGCCTGGACTCACTGGTCGTATGGACACACTGGCCATATGCAACCACTGGCCGTCGTTCAGCGAGTGAAAACACAAGGTGTTCAAGGATACTTGTGTAAATAAGCAGTCATGAATCGAACAAGATGGACACATGTTGTCAGCATATGGCAAAAGTTCAGGCCGTATAACCCTCTCGGGCCACATGGCACTCTCGGCCGCATGGTTCGTTGGCCGCATGAAGACTTCGTCTTCTCCAACAGCAAGTTCAGCCATGGCCGAAAGCTCCGAAAATTAAAATTTTGTTTTCTTCATAAAAACTCCATTTAACTCCAAATTAAGTGAAACAAAAGCCAAATTGCACGAAATAAAATGCTTTAACATAAGGAACCACTAGTTTTCGAAAATACTAAGTTTTAATAGATCAAAACAAAAACAAAAACTCATGGAACACATATAAACCCTAAACTTGAAACTCAGATATACAAAAATCTATACATCAAAAATCCAAAACTCCAAGAACTAAACATGATCAACAACTCTAGGAGAATATTTTCCGCTAAATTTTTTTAAAACAATAAAATATAAAAAAATCTAAAACTCCATGATTTTACCATTAAGCAAGATATACTTGCCTTGGGTGGCTCATAGCCTCTACCTCTCACGGTCCAAGTTGCATCAGCTTTCCCTAGGGTTAGAGTTAGGGCGAGCTTCAGGGAGAGGAGAAAATAAAATGAAGAAGAAGAAGAAGGAGAGGAGAGAGAAAATCCATATATATACTAAGAGAGGAGAAAAGAGGGTTTAGTCATGGATTCACCCAAAATGAATCGAACCAAGAGTCCATTCTATATACGGATCATAAACTGGGTCTATGACAATGCCAATGGGTATTCTACTAGTTTCGGGTGGTCTCTCTAAGCAACAAAAAAATAAAATAATAATAAAATGACAGGAAACAATATATGAAATACAACAGAAATACATTATCAGAAAAATTTAAATTCTAGAAATACTAAATCTATAATCGGGTGTGACATAACATGGGAATGCAAAAAATAGGAGGGATCTATATCCCCTATTATGCATCCCCAAGCATCCTCATGTTATCAACCGTTTGATCTTGTTAAGTCATCTAATCTTTACCATTGATTTGAACCATTCATCCCCAAGCATCCTCATGCTATCAACCGTTGGATATATATATATATATATATATATATATATATATATATATATATATTATGGAACATTCTCTACGGAATAGTTACGAATTTCTAAGAAATATAGTAATCTTTCTTTTAAAAAAAGTTTAAATTTTACCTTAAAAATAGTTTTTTTTTAAATTTATATTTAAAGATAGATTATTTTTAAAATACATATGTTAAAATGTATATTATTTTTTGAACATTAAAAATAAAAATAAAAACAAAGTTAAAACTAAAATTAAAATTAAAATTTAAATTTAAATTTAAATTCAAACTAATATTAACATTAAAAGTAAGATTAAGATAAAGATTAAGATTAAGATTAGAATTAGAACTAAAACTAAAACTAAAACTAGAATTAAAATTAGAATTAGAATTAATATTAATATTAAATTTTAATGTTAATTTTATTATTAATATTAATTATAATACTAATATTAATTTAAATATTAATGTTAACATTAAAATTAATGTTAATGTTAATATTAATTTTGGGGCTAATGATAATATTATTTTAATATTAAATTAAATTTTAATGTCAATTTAATTTTAAATTTAAATTTAATATTCATGGAAAAAATAATCTATATTTAAAAAATAATCTATCTTTTATAATAATTTAACTTAAAATAATCTAATTTAAAAATAATATATCTTTAAAAATAAATATATCTTCAAAATAATCTATATTAAAAAAATTAAATTAAATTTTAACGTCAATTTATTTTTAAATTTAATTTTAATATTAATGAAAAAAAATAATCTAAATTTAAAAAATAATCTATCTTTTATAATAATTTATCTTAAAATAATCTAGTTTTAAAAATAATGTATCTTTAAAAATAAATATATCTTCAAAATAATCTATATTAAAAACAAATCTAAAAAATAATCTATCTTTAAATACAAATTGAATTTTTTAAAGAGAAATAGTTTGTTTTGTCAAAAGTCCCATAACTATCCTGTAGAGAATACTCCATATGATAGACTGCATGAGCAAAACTGTGTGTGTGTGTGTGTGTGTGTCTATATATATATATATATATATATATATATATATATATATATATATATATATATATATATATATATATATATATATATATATATATATATATATATTGTATAACTATTTAGGAAGATCAAAAGATAGTTTTCATAATTACCAAACTTTTCCTATTAACTTTAGTTAATAATTTTAATTAGTAAACATATACCAGGATATATTTAGAACTTTTCTCATGAATCATATTCATATCCTAGTATATAAAGAATAGAGCACTTATTTCCTAATCATTATAGGAGAAATAAGAGGAGAACACACCAGCAACATACAACTCTTTTGGGCAGTGCAGTAGTGAGTGCAAGTGCTAGTGCGAGTGCAAGTTCAAGTTGTATTTAGGAGCTATTTGGATAGTTATAATCCTTGAAAGTGTGAAAGTGACACATTCAGCATGTTGTAATGTAAATACATTTTTAACATGTGTCACATTCCAAAATATGTTTAGATATATAATTTTTTTTTGTCTGAGTTTTACATCAATTTTGTTTGGATAGTGGCATAAAAGTGGAACTGAGAATTTAAATTAAGAAAAAAAATTAACAAATAATTAAAAATTAACAAATAATTAAAAATTTAAAAATTTAATGAAAAATTAACAAAAAATTATTTAAAAAACTAATTAACGAAAAACAATTTCTTAATTAACAAAAATAACAAAAAATTAAATAAATTTAATTTTAAATTAAAAAAATTATTAATTATCAAAATTATTTAATTACCAGAAAATTTGCAATAATATTAATTAACAAAATTTAATGAAAAATTAATTAATAATCGTTCCTAAAAGTGTGTTCCTATTTAGTTGAAGAAAAATTAACAAAAACCTATTAATTAACAAATAAATTAATTAAATTGAATTAATAAAGAAAAATTAGCAACAAAACTCTCCACTTGCATCAAGTTCCTCTCATTTTCTATTGCAACTCATAAATGTCCACTTTCCACAAAACTCTCAACTTTTATTGGACTTGTAATGGCTAGCCAAACACCAAAGATGTCTTCTCTTGGGAGCAGATGCATAAAAGTGATTAAAAATGGCACTTTCATTGCACTTTTAATACACTTGGTACATGTTTGGTGAACCAAAAATGTTGGAAGAGTTGGATTTGCATTTTCAAGGAAGGAAAAATATTAGAGAATTTATTAAGTTTCTTGTCCCCCTAGTAGGAGACAAATGTGTTTGGTTAGGATAAAAAAGAGAGAAGTGAGTAAGTATATTATAAATTTTTTTTGATAAAAATGATAAAAATTATGAATATTAGTTATAATTAATATAAATCCTTTTGATATTATTTAACTAATTATTTACTATTAATTATATTAATTTGAGAAGTCTGGCTTAAAAAATCCATTAATTACTTTAATTAGATTATATATTACATTAATTAATTACCTAAGTATTCTCCTCCGCTAATTACACTGTTAATATGGCATAAAAACTCCTCTTTTGAGGAGGAGAGAGTTATTTATACCAAAAAAAAAAATCACTCAGCCACGTCTCACCGCACCGAGCCGGATCCTCCGCCGCCTTCCGATCCCTTCCCCCGCTGCCTCCAGATCCACACTAAGCTTCCTCGACTTCGACGTGGTTGATGGTGGTCGTCCCCATCGACAGCGGCGGCCTCTATGCTACCCTCAACAGCCTCTACAACGTGGTCGTCCCCATCGGCGGTGACGGGGAGGGGGGAGCGGAGGCGAGCTGCGGGTAGGGTGGGGGGGGGGGCGGTGGCGGGGAGGGAGGGGAGGGTTGCGAGTGACGGGGAGAGGGGGAGCGGGGCTACAGCAAGGAGGGAGGGTGGCGGAGAGAGAGGGGGGGGGAGCGGTGGCCTGCAGTAAGAAGAGAGAAGAAGGGTATTTTCGTCTAAAAAAGTGAGTCAAACGAGTTTACCATTAGGAAGAGACGATTTCATCAAAAGTTGGAGGACTTGTACATTATGGAAGCAATATAGGGTCCACCCTGAATATGTGTAAATAAAGTGGGGGCTAAGTCAAAATTTCTCAAGAATTTATTGATAGTAATGATACCAAGAAACACCAACAATGAACGATGCAATAATAAACTAGTAATCTGTGATTGATGCTTGTCTGTAGGATTCAAAAAAAATAATTGATGGGTGGCAATCGGTATTGGGTACCAGTATGGTACGCTAAGGAGAAGTGGACAGTAACATGAGTGATTGGATCAACAGGAATTGAATTGATCAGTGTTTGGGCTTGGTTATGTTTCAGAATGGAATAATTGGTATATTATTTGTGGTCGATAGTGCTACTGAAGGAAGAAATAGTTCGGTATATATGTTGGATTGGTACAAGGAGAAGAATCTTGGTGGAAATGACTTAGTTCCTGAATGGTAAATGTCTTTACCCTCTAGCGGTGCGTGTGCCTCGACCCTTGTTAGAATGATAGGGATAATCCTATCGGTAAGGAATGGGATAGTATCGAGACATAACGTGGATTGTTACCTTGTATAGTATGATTCAATGTGTCTCTTGATAAGTTGGTTTTAGATGATCTATAGTATACGGTGGATAAAATTTTCCATGATGGACAATGGAAAGCATACATGAATGCCTCAATGGGGAAAAACGATATGAGTTGTATAAATATTGGACTGTAATGTAAATTACTCAAATGGATGTCAGGTTGGGAATAGTATTTCGGTTGGAACACGGATATTAACGATGATGAGACTCAAGGGAAAATAAGATATCAGAAAATATAAAACATGGATGCCTTGGTTGGGAATAGCGCCATAAAATTTGATAGACTTAGATGGTGGTTTGAACCACTTAGGTAAAAAGTTTGGTTTTGATATCGATAGTGAGGTACACTATCAGAGACTTATGGAGAAGACGATATGGACCGTATAGTGACTAAAAATTTATAATTGGTCGGATAGAAACCTCATGTTGGATAAAATGTGTTGGTGACATATGCGAATCATATAAAACATTCATAGACGAAACAAAATTTTTGGAGAAAGGTGCCCTTGGCCTCAGGTGGGTTATGACAATACATGCCTAGTTCAAGGATAGTACCAACGATATGGAGAATGTGCAAGATGAGGATGGATAGTTGGATATATGTCCATGAACTCGAAGGATCGAGATGCATCACGAAATAAGAAATATTGACCCCTACATATTTTGGTTGCACAAATATTGGTTGATCAATTTATAGACCCGTCGGAATAGACTGGAGTACTTGGTGCAAATTTATAAGAAAGTTCTTATAAAACGTTGAGTGGTGGGATATCAATAAAGCTTGAGGTATAGTAAGTTGGGATAAAAATTGGGATAGATATTTTTGGTAGAAATTTGGGCGCGCAGACAAAAAAATTGATTATCAGACCTGACATATTGAATTATAAGTAAGTGTATGAGTTTTTTTATAATGATTGGGATGGTGCCATTGTTGAAGTTGGATGATATTTGGAATTGGAATATGATTAGTGTATAGAACATGTGGATATGCATTGAATGTGGCTTAGTAAAAATAGAATTCTGCATGAGACCTTAATAAGTGGGTACGAAATAAACTTGATGGTTAATATGAATAAGTTGACACAGACGGTGTCAGACAGAGGAGGCATAGGAATTGCGAATACATTGGAAGAGAATCAAGAGAAAAGATTTTATATAATAGGCGGTTGAATTAACAAGCCGAATATGTGTGAATTCGGAATAGTTGGCCAGTTAAGAAAACTAGATCAAATAGCAGGAAACTTGAATTTGATAAGAGAATATAATTTGGAGTGAGCACATGATTATGGATTTCGAGAATGACAAAATAAAATTTTTGGGTATAATTTATCTAAAGTTTACATTATGGATTCAAAATTAGATATTGAAGTTAAGGGATTGACTTCGCCGATTCTAGGATAAGTCTAGAATTAGTTGGCTGGATGATTGACCTGTAAAAAATAGTTGTCGGACAATAGACATGACTCTAGATTGTCTGATGTTGGACTGAGATTTTGTTTATAGTCTAAGGTAGATTCCCTTAGTTTGTTGGATATCGTCCCTTAGAAAAATAATGTTGGCATAGAGACTTGACCCTAGAGTGTTGGATGGGTAGTATTGGTTGGGATTAAACGACAGCGGTGCATCAGTCGTTCAGAAAGAGAGTTTGTTCATAGATTGGGGTAAAGTCCCTCAAATTGGTTGGGTTAGGTTGTCCCTATGTTAAGAGATAAGGAATGCCCTAGCAGTTATCTGTATTAGGTAAGTTACATATAATCCATAGGTTTAGCTGTCAATAGAGGCTTGACCGAAAGTTAAGTTGATCGTTGGAGACCCATAGGATGACCCTATTGATATTGTCTAAGTTATATAGCTTCAGTAAGATTTGCTTAGTATGCGTTGGGAGTCAGTATGTGATAGATAGTTGGTTTGGAAATCAGAATGGGTGAAGTCGAAAAGATGGATCGTGTTGGAATGGTTTACTTGATTGAGGAAAAAGTTTGGAATTGACGGTTTCAGAAACACAGATTAGTTGCCTTCACGGGAATAATAGGGTAGAATTTTCTTGGAATGTTGGAATATCGAGTTGGAATAAAAGAATAAAATTGGTAACAACAAAATGGCATAATGTGCGAGATTTATGTCGACTTAGCATAATTAATAATGGTGTGACTCTCAGATTAAAGTATTAGAGGATTTTTATGTCGGTGAAATTGTTACTAGTATGCTTTATCGAGCTTGTGAATATGGACCAAAAAATGGTTTCAAGGAAACTCTGGATTCGTTAGATATTGATAACACTAAGATGGAAAGTTGCGTTTCAGAGTTTGTTGGAAAGCGCAAATTTTGTTGGTTTCGAAAAGATGTCCCTTGAGTTTGGGAGAAATTAAGTTCAGTGCTGGGATGAATAGTCTAATGTGGGTAGTCCCTGTTGCCTGTATAGTTACAGCTTAGAGGATCATGGTTATGCGAAATTAATATCATTTGAGGAAGATCGTAAGAGAAGTTAAAGGATTTGGCATATGCGAGATCAAAATGTTGAAAATGAATGTTGGAAATGGTTAGATAGAAACTTGGTTATACAATTTATGCGATGGAAATAATTTTGTTATAAAGATACTGACGAGATTGACCGAGGAAATGAATGAGAACTTAAAACGGTTATGGAAATTATGGCCAAGGAATAGTTTGGTTGAGCGTAGTAAATGATATGTATATTGGGATAAAGTGGTATCAGTAGCTGTTTGATTTTTCTAACAATTGGCATTGGCTGAGTACACCATATTTCGGAGACTCCTGAAAGGTGTTGTATGATCCAGACTAAGTAGTGAGCAGAAATCAAATGGAGCTGTAGTGAGAAACAAGGTGGGCTAAAAGGATATACATGAGATTGGACAAGAAATAGATGGAGAATTAACCATTCGAATCAATCGACAGGTTATGACAAGATACTAAATTGTGCAAGTGTTATCATGGGATGTACTCGCAGAGCCAGACGAGAAGTTGCTTGAGAAACTAGTTGAAGTAGTGAGATGAGTTTGGTTTTAAGTTTCAAGAAAGAAATTTTTTCTGAGTGGTATATTATGTAGTGCTCCGTTCCATATGGTGCACTATGATGGCTGGGTTGGCTTAAAGAAACCAGTTGGACTTGGGTTATGCGGAAAGATCAATTCAGGAGGTTATGAGATCGTACTGCGAAGTACCTTCAGATTAATGTGAGTGGTATTAATTCTTCAATCCTTAATCTTCACTCTTAATAAAAAAAGGATTACTTTTTGCTGCGTAGTTATTGTAACAATGTTGCCATGAAAAAAATCAAAAAAGATAACAAAGATAATAATCACATGCCTATTAAGCTGCTGCTATTTTAGAATATGGATTATATATTGCGGTAGCATATGTCGGGGCATGCTGTTACCATTTATGGTAAGTCCCAAGGATTGGACAGTGAGTATATCGGGCTACGACTCGAAGAGATTTTGGTAACACATAGAGTAGTGCCCTGATCCCGTTGCTGAGCGCGGGATGAGCTAGCGACTGGATTGGTCGAGTCAAATTCGGATACTAAGAGATTAAATAAGTACCGTGGGATATCAATTAAGTTTCCATTATCATGCATTTATGTTTCTTTATAGCTAAGTTGTATTTATATGCATGGCCATGGATAGCCTATGCACAAGGTAAATTTTTTGAACGATA
>JAYESA010000008.1:118562271-118569771 GCA_036927795.1 Iris macrosiphon | reverse complement strand
AGATGACCCGGGACTTGTAGCTTCTTAGTATTGTTTGCACTGGATTTGTCTCCAGCTTATTTGTTTAGTATTTCTTCAGACTCAGTGATGTTATTATTTGACTCATGAGTTGTATGTGAATATTCTATTTTTTATCATATTCGTACGTATTTCCATCTTAGATCTGTGATTGAGTATACTGCTATTGTTGGTGGCTTATTATATTGCTAGATAGATTACCCAAACAGCGTTCTACCACCGATTTCACGACGTAGGCTGGGCGTTATTCCCGACTTGTATCCCTACATCGGGTGCGGATCGTGACACCGTGCCCCAAGGATGGACTTAGCAGCAAAGTCAAGAGGGACCTCTCTGCTGTAAGTTTTCTTGCCTAGTTTTTGTTGTCGCCTTGTTGCTTTCGTGCTTTTGTGTAGTTTTCGGATTTGTATTTTCTTGAACGATTTTGATGAATTTTATTGCTTTCGTTCGTTGAACTGTATTTCATTCCAAGCTTGAAAAGAGTAGAAGAGCTATTGATCATCTGTTCGTGGCAATGCAGGTGATCGTGTTGTAGATATTGTGCGAGCAGAGTCTTGAAGCACCTTTTTCCTTTTCTCTCTCCAACCAACTTATGAGTAGCTATAATTTGATTTAGTTAACCTTTCTTTCAAGTCTTCACATCTAAAATCTTGCCTTCTTGATTGTTTCGATCAAACGAAACAATAATAACTAAAAGATGTTAAGATAAAAAGGAATAGACTTGGATTACTTGTTCTTGTCAACCAACTTGGAAACAGTTACCTTGTTGCATGCCAGTTCACTTAAAATGTTCTTTCATAGTATTTTAATTCAAGTTAGAATATATACTTCTTCTATAATTATGCTATGTATAGAACACATCTTGCTATGCAATAAACTGATTAGGGAGACTATGCAAAATAGATCATGCAATGTCACTTATCTCGTGCTCGTATTGCCATAAACTGCATCAATTGATAACTTATTATAGACGTTGTTTGATCACGGACAACTTGTGCACAAGATCTTAGTTCCTGCGGACGGTCGCTAGGACACTGGCACTAATCCGATCCGGATAAAACTTCAAGATAGTCTCATGTGCTGGACGGGATGGTTTGTAGCCCCTCATGAATCTTCGTTGCATACCATTCTCGTCCAAGACTATAACTCGTCCATTATGGCATTACACCAGTGATCCTCTTGTATGTTTAAATTGTACAAGCTAACTATGTCTTTGTGGCAGGGAAGGTCATGGTAAGTATTGTGCAGGTGGTTCAGACGGGCAGGTAAAAGTCACCGAACAGTGGCATATTTATTTCAGTAAACTTCCATATCTGATGCTTGCTTGTAAAATGGACTAAAGCAAGATAAAAAGATCACTTAATAACTTGCATGCTTCATATAAACAACATATTGATTGGTATAGTTGGGTTAGCTCGCCTTCACCAATGCATTTCGATGTACTGACCCTCGTTGCAACAGATTCTCTGCACCAAGGAGATCCTGCAAGAAGCTAGAGCGACTTTCCACTCCAATCCACCTACTGGCACGTCCTGATCGTGCCTTCGAAGAAGTGTTTTGAAGTTCCAGGATCTCGAGTACGTAACTTATGCAGCTCCATGAAAAGGCGATAGCTTCGCCCGAAGGTGTCTATAGCTTTGAAGTTTTACTAAAATGATGTAATATACATGACGGTTATCTTATTTTGCGTCCACTTTTGTAAGCCTATGCGGCAATTATCCGACTCATTCAAGAGTTTATATAAAGATGTTCATTATCAATAAAAAAAACTTTTCTATGTTTCAATATTTGTTCAATTATCTGTGTACTCTGAATATGTGCTCGTTATATAAAATATCTTGCCCTTATGCGATGCACAACCTAGGAACGCACGGCATCACGCCCGAGGGACGACTATCGATTCTACAAAATTGGGACATGACATTTTGGTATCAGAGCACAGCTTCAAGTTTCTTTGACCCTCAAGTCGGAAAAGTTTCTTTAACGATCTATTCCCTATGCGAACTCTTGAACTCGTTTGGTCAAAATGAGATAAGTTCCATACAGTGAGTCCATAATACATTATGAGCCTGATGCAAGTTACTTTCTTTTGAAGGAATGACTCAAGCACAAGCATCAATGCTAGCACCTAGAGAGGTACAAGCCCAGGAAAGTAGTTTCGACACATCGGAAAGTTTCAGAAGCCAGCGAGCCATGCCCCTGTCGACCCGATTGAGCGAATAATGCGGATGCTTGAAGTAAGCCAGCACAGAGATGAGGCTCGCTCTAAGCGAGCCGAGAAGCGGGCGGAAGAACGACATAAAAAGTTTGAAGGCAATCTAGAATCCCGATTTGCAGTCCAACAGAAGCAGGTGGATGTCCTATAACAGATCGTTCAGACGTTGGCCTCCAACCATTCCGCAACGACAGCAGCGGCACTGGTAGATCGACCCATGCCTGAAGTCGAAATGCCTCAAACTCCAAAGAAGAAAAAAGTGACTACCTTCGACTTTCCCGACTTCAAGAAGATCTGCAACACGCCTTTCAAAGGGACTGAGAATCCATCGTGGCTCTAGATTGGCTGGCAGAGCTTGAAGATTACTTTAATTTGCTGGAGGTACCTGAGGAAAAGCGTATTTTGTGTACCCAATTACAGCTCCGTTTGAACGCGCATGATTGGTGGGACGTGTATCGAAGATCTCTCTCAGTAGGCGATTAAGGGAAGACGATCGCGTGGGCTACCTTCCGTGGTGCGTTCGAATAGGAGTTCATACCCCCTCTCATACGTCGGCAAAAAGAGAACGAGTTCGTGCAGCTTATGCAAGGCAATATGACTATGAAGCAGTACTCCGCTGAATTCAATCGGCTCACCAAATTTGCAAGCTCATACCTACCTGATGCGACGAGTCGTGCAAGATAATTCGAAGGCGGGCTGCGACCTTCCATCCATGCGCACGTGGTCGTTCCCCAATATCTGACTATACGGAAAGTTCTCAATCATGTCATTTCTCTCAAACCGCAGTATCCTTCGGTTGTTGCTAGCACTATGCATACTTCCAATCACAAGCGCCCTAGCAACACAGGAGAAAATACCGCTCCAAAGTATCCAAATAACGGCGATCAGCAGAGAGGAAACCCAGGGCAACCATATTCCTACTGTAAGAAGCCATTGCACACTATCGACAACTATCGCAATAAGCACAAGTTATGCCTTATTTGTGGTGATCCAAACTATGAGATTCGTGACTGCCCGCGTTACTCTGAATGCCACCCTCAATATCCAAATTTTGCCTCAGTATCTCAAGCCAACCAAGCCGTGGCGCAGCAAGAGCGTCATCAAGCTCAAGGTTGGGTGTACGCTTTAACACGGGAAGAGGCCCTAGCATCGGACACCGTTGTGTCAGGTATATTGCTTTTCAATAACATACATGCTCGTGTGCTATTTGATTCTGGTATAACGCATAGCTTTATATCCACGAATGTTGCCATAGAAAACATGATAGAAATGATACCATTATATATAGACATTAGTGTTAGCACCCCATCGGGCACGAAGATACTTGTTCGTTCAGTATGTCAGGACAGTCACGTCTGTATTGGGGAAAGGAAACTCTCGCTCGATGTGTTAGTCCTAGATTTTCGAGATTACGATATTATTTTGGGGATGGATTGGCTCGGCGCTTGCTCGACAACTATCGAATGTGCAGAGAAATGAGTCATCTTTCGTCTACCTGGAGAGGCCAAATTCTGCTACACAAGTGGTCCAGCAACAGAAGCGTCAAGGACCTGTATGATAATTTCTGCGATGTCAGCTCAGCGGATGCTACACTCTGGATGCGAGGGATACTTAGCGTCGGTTTGGGATACGCAGCTGGATTGCACAAACATTGAGTCTTCTTCCGTTGTGGCAGAGTTTCCTAATGTGTTTTTGAGCGAACTACCTGGCATGCCACCCGACCGAGAAATCAAGTTCACCATCGATACCTTCCCAAATACCCAACCGATTTCCAAGGCCCCGTACCGAATGGCCCCTGCTGAACTAAAGGAGTTAAAGTGACAACTGCAAGAACTGCTTGACCGTGGATATATTCGTCCGAGCGTGTCTCCTTGGGGCGCGCCTTTACTCTTCGTGAAGAAGAAGAAGAAGAAAGATGGGATGTTGCGACTCTGTATAGACTACCGGAAGCTAAATAAGGTCACTATCTGAAACAAGTATCCCCTTCCCAGGATCAACGATCTCTTTGATCAGCTGCAAGGAGCATCAATGTTTTCAAAGATAGACCTTCGCTCTGGCTACCACCAATTAAAGATCAAGCCAAAGGACATGACGAAGTCAGCATTTCGGACCCGCTATGGCCATTATGAGTTTTCTGCCATGTCGTTCGGACTGATGAATGCTCCTACCGCATTCATGGATTTGATGAACCGTGTGTTCCGACCATTCCTCGATAAGTTTGTGGTATTATTCATAGATGACATCTTAGTATACTCAAAGAATAAGGATGAACACGCAGGACAACTGCGGATGGTGCTTCAAACTCTTTGAGACAATAAGTTGTTCGCGAAGCTGAGCAAGTGCGAGTTCTGGTTGGACAGCATATCTTTCCTCGGGCACATCATTTTCGAGGAGGGCATCTCAGTCGACCCAAAGAAAGTTGAAGCTATTATGAACTTGAAGAGACCTGAGTCAGCCAGCGACATTCGGAGCTTCCTTGGTCTAGCAGGCTATTACAGGAGATTCATAAAATATTTTTTAAGGATTGCTTCGCCTCTGACTCATCTCACTTGGAAGGGAGTAACGTTCGCGTGTTCGGATGACTGTGGAGCTTTATTTATGGAATTAAAGCAATGACTCATCTCAGCACCGATTCTTACCCTTTTAGATAGACCCGGTGATTTTAAGATCTATAGCGACGCTTCAGGAAAGGGTTTGGAATGTGTCCTTATGCAGAGGGACAAAGTGATAGCCTTTGCGTCGAGGAAGTTAAAGCCACATGAAAAGAACTATCCAATGCATGATCTGGAACATGAAGCGGTGGTGTTCGCGTTGATTATGGCGGCATTACCTCTATGGCGTACCGTGTAAAATCTTTACGGATCACAAAAGCCTCAAATATCTTTATACTCAAAAGGATTTGAATCTACGGCAACGACATTGGCTTGAACTCCTTAGCGACTTTGACTTTATGATCAGATATACACCGGACATGGGCAACATTGTAGCTGATGCACTAAGTCGAGTGTTTATTGGGAGCTTAGCTATCGATGATAGGCTGCGAAGGGATCTCAAAAGTTTGGGCATTACACTCCGAATCAGATACAAAAAGGGGGCGCAAGTGGCTCAGTTGCGCCTCGAACCAGACTTGTTGGAGAAAGTTAAGTCCGCTCAGAAGGATGACCTATTTTTAGAGAAGATGCGTAATCTTATCTCAGCAGGAAAGGTGATCGACTTTGCGGTGAGCACGGATGGAATGATGCGGGTGAAGGAAAGATTGTGTGTTCCTAACGATGCAAACCTCAGAAAGGAGATACTCACTAAAGCCCACTATGCGAGTTACACTTCACATCCAAGAAGCATGAAGATGTATCGAGACCTCCGCATAATATTTTGGTGGCATAGCATAAAAAGGGGTATGGCGATGTTTGTGTCGCAATGCATGACTTGTCAGAGAGTAAAGGTCGAGCACCATAAGCCAGGCGGAGAGATACAGAACCTTGCTATACCGGAGTAAAAATGGGAACACATAACGATGGATTTTATTGTTGGTTTGCCAAAGATGCAACGAGAAATGATGTCGTCTGGGTCATCATCGATCGACTCACCAAGTCAGCTCACTTTCTGCCTATCAAAGTTACTTGGAGTGTCGACCGTCTGGCGCAGATCTACCTCAATGAGATCGTTCAACTCCACGGTGTGCCCGTATCCATTGTCTCCGATCGAGATGGACGATTCTTATCACGCTTTTGGGAGAGCCTTCAGTCAGCAATGGGGATGATGTTAAAATTCAGCTCTGCCTACCATCCTCAGATAGATGGCCAGACATAGCGGGTAAATCAAATCCTCGAAGATATGCTACGGTTCTGCGCCTTGGACTTGAAGTCAAGTTGGGACATGCATCTACCGTTAGCCGAATTTGCTTATAATAATAGCTATCAATCCAGCATTCAAATAGAGCCATATGAGGCATTGTATGGACAAAAGTGTAGATCCCCTATATGTTGGGATAAAGTTGGTAAACGGCAAATTCTTGGCCCGAAGCTCGTAGAACAAACCGTCCAAAAGATCTGCTTGATCCGCGAACGGCTAAAGGTAGCACAGAGTCGTTAGAAAAGTTACTCAGACATGCACCGTCGACCTCTTGAGTTCTTAGAAGGCGAACGAGTATTTCTCAAAGTCTCTCCTATGCGAGGAGTTACCAGATTTGGAGAAAAGGGGAAGCTAAGTCCAAGATTCGTCAGTCCATTCGAGATACTTAAGCGAGTCACCCCGATCGCATATCAGATTGCCCTACCATCGTCACTATCTGAAGTGCACGATATCTTTCATGTTTATCAGCTTAGGAAGTACGTGTACGATCCGAGTCATGTGGTGGATCTTGATCAACTAGATTTGAAGGCGGACTTGACGTATATTGAATATCCTGTGCAGATCTTGGATCACAAGAAAAGTCTGCTTCGAAGTCGTTCAGTTCCTCTCGTGCCCGTGCTTTGGAGAAATAATTCGATCGAAGAATCGACCTGGGAGCTTGAGTCTGAGATGAAGGAAAATTTTCCTTCATTGTTTCATAGTGGTAGGTTCTATTCCTAAATTTTGGGGACGAAACTTCCTATTAGTTGGTTAGGATGTGGTGCCATGTTCTCCCTCTACGGGGAGCGCGGCTAAGAAATACTATCGGTATCGTTCGATCGGGATAGATTGAATCAAGATTTTTTTCTCGTTATGGATTTGTTTCTTCGGAATCGATTTCAATATTCCGTGGACCGTACCCCAAGGATGGACTTAGCGGCAGAGTCAAGAGGGACCTCTCCGCTGTAAG
This sequence comes from Iris macrosiphon, assembly GCA_036927795.1. Taxonomy (NCBI): domain Eukaryota; kingdom Viridiplantae; phylum Streptophyta; class Magnoliopsida; order Asparagales; family Iridaceae; genus Iris; species Iris macrosiphon. Next base: position 118,562,737 of record JAYESA010000008.1, on the reverse strand, counting down.
TTTTCTTGCCTAGTTTTTGTTGTCGTCTTGTTGCTTTCGTGCTTTTGAGTTATTTTTTGGATTTGCGTTTTCTTGAACGGTTTCGATGGATTTTATTACTTTCGTTCATTGAACTGCATTTCATTCCGAGCTTGGAAAAAGTAGAAGAGGTATTGATCATCTGTTCGTGGCAATGCAGGTGATCATGCAGTAGACGTCGTACGAGCGGAGTCTTGAAGCACCTATTTTCTCTCTCCAACCAACTTGTGAGTGGCTATAATTCGATTTAGTTGACCCTTCTTTCAAGTCTTCACATCTAAAATCTTACCTTCTTAATTGTTCCGATCAAACGATACCATAATAACTAAAAGATGTCAAGATAAAAAGGAATAGACTTGGATTACTTGTGCTTGTCAACCAACTTGGAAACGGTTATCTTGTTGCATGCTAGTTCACTTAAAATATTCTTTCATAGTATTTCAATTCA
>JAYESA010000008.1:118347271-118557271 GCA_036927795.1 Iris macrosiphon | reverse complement strand
TCGGAAAGGCGTTTTATATTTTTTTTTATTTTTTTTTAATGTCTAATTACATCCGTTAACGGAAGCTAACGGAAAAGCGTAAAACGCCCTTCGGAATGACGTTTTAATGCTTTTGATGTAAATTTAAAAAATTTTATGCTTTTTTATAAATATATTAAACTTTTATGCTCTCACTAAAATTTTCCGTTATTAGGAAGACTAAAAGACGGTTGTTATAATTATTCTAATCTTCATTACGACTACTTAGGAGAAATAAAAGACAACTACACTAAAAATTACAAATTTATTATTTTATTAGTATCATCATATTATTATATATATTATTTCAAGACCATTTAGGAAGACCAAATGACAACTTTCGTAATTATCTTGTTGCCTCTATTAACTTTAATGAATAAGTTAAATTAGTACACAGATACAAGGATATATTTTGAAGAAAGTTTCATGGTCAAAGTGAATTTTTCTCATTATCTCTACTATATAATGCCAAAACTAGGCTTCACCGTGAAAAATTTTCGTTCCAAAAATACCCTTCAACATATTTAGTAATTAAAAAGAATACCTACAATAAATTTCAATGACAACAATTTAAGAGATGCAATAAATTCCACTGACAATCAAAGGGTTCATGCTAAAGTAAACTAACTCATCAACATCATTCACTCCAATATACGTACAAAGCACGTGCATATATACTAGTCTATGTAATGTCAAAACTAGACTTCACCGTGAAAATTTACTTTCCAAAAATACTCTTTATTATATTTAGTAATTAAAAAGTTTAACTAAAATTAATAGAGGGTATCTAGGTAAATACAAGAGTTGTCATTTGGTATTTCTAATTACAACAGCACTTAAATGCATTTAGTATCTAAAAAGTAGGCATTGAAAAGTGGATTTTGTTAAATTCATTCATTGAAAAATGAACAAATTTTGACTACAAGTGTCTTTTAATCTTCCTAATAATAAATACGTGCAATGTACGTACATTTATGCTAGTATAGTAGTATAAATATATACTAGTATATATGTACGTGCGTTGCACATATTTCATAAATTATTATTATAAAGACTAAAGAATATTTATTGTAATTATTCTAATTTTTATCAAGACTACTTAGGAAGACTGAAAGATGGCTCCTATAATTACCTAACTGCCTCTAAATAGACTAAAAGACTCATGTAATTACCTAATTGCTACCATTAATTTAATGAATATTAATTGATAAAGATAAGGAAGGAGGGGCATAAATGATCAAAAGCCAATCGGACTCGAACTAGCTCTGGTATCCTCTCCTGTGCTCCTGGAAATTACATTCAAGTGGTATACAGTATGTAGTATCAGTCAACAAGACTGGAAGCACATACAAACAATTGAAAAACTATGATCGCTAAAACATAAAGACAGCTTCATGTGCATATGGTTGGCCTCCAAGAATGACGTGAATTCCAGTACATATGGCATAGAAAAGACATTTTTAATCATCAACCCACTTCCTATAAGTAACTAGTCTGATCTCTCACAAGGAATAAGATGATATATGAACACGACTAATCACAACCAAAAAGACCAAAAGTGGCTGTTCATCAATCAATAACATTTGGCAGTAACCCATTTTCACCAAGCAATTTGCTCTGACAGTATATAGCACACAGTAATAAAAGAGATTATACCAAGAAAGGCTACAATAAATTGCCTTCTTTCCTCACAAAGCTACAATTGTTACATGTCTCCAGTATATATCATACACCTACAACAGCAATATCTACTTACATCCAAAAAAGAGAGGGTATAATCGCATCAGAACCTACTAGTACCCTTCTGTTTTTTGTCATGATGTCACAGTTGCCTGCACCAGTGGTAAGAAAGTAACTCAAGAGTCATATAAAAGTCATATAAAAGAGGCGAGAAAATTTGGAATGTAGATAATTACCAGATATCACCATGAGCATCACCAGTCTTTCCACTTATAAACGGTTAAATCTGTGGGATAATACTTGAAGACAGATCGAACTATGGCTTTCCTTTAAAATTGAGCCATTTTGGTTGGTACTAAATCTGTGTAAGGAAGCTGGGAAGCAAAAGGCTGAAAAGATTTGAAAGAACTCTATGCTCCCAAAAGAAAAGCTTGTATCTCTGTCCAGCTAGAAACAGTATAGAGAACTCCAGACAACCCCTTCCACACGGTAGAGTCCTTATCAACAAGTTGCCTTTGCTTCATTACCAGAGCTGGATATAATGGGACGAAGGAGACACCAAACTGCTTTCCCACTTTCCTCAAGCTTTCACTCTCTCCGACAACTATGCCGACATCTGCTTTCAGCAAGCAAAGCAAGTCGCCAACCGAGTCCCCTATGTAAACGGACATTTGTGTCTCGTTGCTTTGTTCATTTACTATATCCGTAAATGCTTCAACCTTGTCTAGAGGTGACTCCATCCTTCTAACAATTTCCCCAGTAGAAACAGATTCTTCAAAGTTGAACTCGTTCGAGTGGATTATCATCAGATCACTGAGACAGCCCACTGATCAATTAAAGAGACAATCAAACAAAAACAATTATAATCTCATTTTGATGAATATGCACAAGAAAAATGGTATTAAAACGCAAAATACTGCAAGTATCACAGCACATGATATCACCTGTCCCTAGCTAATATTGCTCAAGACAATACTGCTACATGTAACAAAATTGGAGAAGAAAGTGTTGTGAGGAAATAATAATAAGATGGTGTGCTGGATGTGACAAATCATACGCAGGATTAAACTCTATCCTATCAACAAATGCAAATAATCTTTTAATGATTAATAAGCATTGGAAGAGCCACAACACTTTACAGGCATCTAGAATCACCCTCATGATTCAGCATTCAAGGTCTAAGTGACAAGACTTTACATTGTGGGTCCATCTAGTTGCGGGACTTAGAGACCTGGTCCATCATGTAATGAAACATACAAACAAACCAGCCCGAACAGTTTTATTGGTTGGGCTTCATTCTGGAAACATCTGAATGAGAGAAACTTGACCACGTCACAAACATTTCAAACCTCTCGTGACTATTTTTGTCCATCTCTAATAAACCATAGATTTCCCAAAAAAAAAAAAATTAAAGAATCCTCATCTGTCCAGAAACACCATCATGGTTAAAGTAGAAAGAGTCTAGTAATTTCTTCTATGGAAACTAATACTGAGGGCTGCCACATGGCGATATCTATTACTCAAATCAGACATCCAAAGTTTCACCTCCTGCACATGCTCTGCAAGCATCTGATTGCATCAATATATAAGTCTATATAATAAGAGAACAACAATACCTGTTGAGAAGGCCGATCTTATGAGATCTGCACACCAACAATAAGAGAGTAAATGAAACTCGATGCTCATACTTCCCTTCTTCTTTACGATCTTCTGGAAAAATTCAGAACAACCATCATGGAATTTCAGACGTTCCCCCGCTCTCTTTATGTCATCTAAATTCACTCCCCTTAGCATTCCTGACTCGACAACCCTTAAATTTGCACGTTTTTCAAAGTTGGAAAGGTACTCCAGACCTTTGTAAAGACCATTATAATCAAACTCTTTAACTGAAAAAAAGAGAGAGTATAATTTACTACAGTGGCCTCTCCAGATGTAACTTCTTCACTGTAACATATTTACCAACATCCTAAGCACCACTATAATATTTATCTGAAAGTAACTAAACATAAAATAAACTAACCTTCTTCTTTTGAAAGTAACTCTTCTATGCATTTTTTATACTCCTCGGTATACTGTCGAGAAAGTGCTTCCCAAGAACTTCTCATGCTTGAGGAAGTCTTTCGCACATCACCCAGACCCTGATCACCCTTCTGATCAGCTTTTGATGCTGTTAAAATAGCAATCTCTGCTAAAATGGAAGAGGAATCAACCACGGTGCATGTCAAATCAAAATCACAAAACACAAAGAATCTTTTTGAAGGGTCATGCAGTTTCGTCAATGGAACCACAGCTGGTCGAGTAATTGGTTGAGCAGCAAAGAATTCTGTCTCGAGCTTCATGGCTTGGCGATAAAGTTTTTCAATAAAGTCAAGCTCCTCTCCAGTCAGTACATCACTGAGTTTGTCAAGTAATTCTTCTGTTTGTACAGCTGCCGCCTGCACAAAGGAAAAAAGAAACAGTTGGGCTTTAGTTACCACTTCAACTTTCCTATAATATATTTATTTTTTTCAACTTTCCTACAATAGTATTGTTTCAAATCTAACTACTGAAAAGTACCTCAAAATCATTGGAGGAATACTTATCAATCCATTTCTTGTAAGAATGGATATCGTGTTGGGGAAGCAATGATGCCATCTCTTTGCCCAAGTGAGAATAAAGCCTCATGCAAGGGGTCATAGCACCTACTGCATAGGCAGCAATCTTGGTCTTCTCAAAAGGAGTGACAATTTTTCCGGCACCTTTTCCTCCTTCAAATTTCCCTTGAGCTGTCGCAAGCAAGAAATTTGTGTACTTTACTGTTGCGGGTTCGGAAACAATCTCTTTCTCTGGATCAACTCCCCAATCCTGCATAACTGATTTCATAAGGCAATTTGTGTGGAAAACAATCTCATATTAAGATGGCACATGATTCACCGCTTATATTCTTGAGAAGTGGCCAGATTATCAACATAAATGCCATCAATGTTTTCATTGTACTACAAACTAAGAAGTAAAACCAATATTATAGAGTTCAAAAGATCAAAAATGTAAAAACATTGGGCGACCATAAGCTTATAATCCCTCTAATACATAATAGCTCAAGTTATTCGTGAAAAAACTATATAGTTACAATTATAAAATAGCAGTTCTTTTAAACTGGTACCTTTCGGGGGAAAAGCAGGGTAACAGAGCAGGAGGATAGAATATAAATGTTGCTGTCAGGACAATCCCATTAAAGATTCCCTTATTAAGGTATAGACAAATGCCTAACCAAGAATCAAAATAATTCAGTTACATCACAAGAAACAATGATCAGTATCAGTGACTTCTGCTAACATCTTAAAGTCAAATAGATTTAATTCTGCTGCTAGAGAATGGGGAGATTTATTAAGTGTTAGGCAGGATAGATTTAGTAATCATTACTCATTAGGCAGAGAAAAAGACAAGGTCAGTGAGATGAGTGTGTGCAGTGTTCTGTGTGTGTGTGACTATATACACGAGCCTTGCAAGCGCCTGTGTTTGTTTGAGAAAAAGAGGGAAGCCCATCCTGCAGATAACAAAACCTCATAAAAAAGGAAATACAGGAAATGTGAACATTGAGTTCAGATATTGCTAGATTGTTGTATAAGACTAAACCTTCCATGAAAAAATTCAGTGAATTTATGTTTGGAGTATTGTATCACTCGTGAGATTATCATTTCTCAGGGTCCAAACAACAAAACTCCATGATGGCAACATGACTTCTATATAGTCGAGGTATGGGTCAAATAAAGTAAGTGCTGGATTAACACTATTTTCCCACCAGTAATACCACCATGTCTAGACAATCAAATGGACACTTGCAGGTATCAAATTCCAGGGTTTCTAAAATAAAATCAATATTAGATGGAAACACGGGTATCAAGTGTCCAGGTATTCAGAAATAAAATCAGAATTAGATGAACATTTGGGTATGAAGTGTCCAGGGCTTCTGAGATAAAATCAGTATTAAATACACACTTGCAGGTATCAAGCATCCAGGTTTTCAGAAATAAAATCAGTATAAAATAGACACTTGCAGGTGCCATGTGTCCAGGTTCAGGGGTTTTCTTGAAACCTTATGCATCAAGAATGAAAATACATATGTTCGTGTCCATGTAAAACAAGAATGATCAGCTCAACCAATTTAATGGACATACCCAGGTCTCAAAGGTACAGGGTTTCAGGGACCTTCCTAAAACCCTAACCCTCAAAATGATGATAGCGAGTAATATGTATGCAATATGTGCATGTTTCATGTAAAACAAGAATGATGCATTTTTTGAACTAATTCATTTGTTTTACCAATCTAGGAAACATCTTTCAATTCAATGTGTCAACATATATGTGGAATTGTGAAAGCATCATGATCAGACTTGATGATTTGAAATGTCGTCCTAAGTCAAAGGATCCGTGTTTGAAACACACCAAGAAGTATGATATTTTTAAAGCATCGATTACAATGAATAAATTACAGATGCTCCACACTTTTGTACAAAAGAAACCTTGAATTCTACCATGTGCAATAGAGAAAAGTATCCTAGTGATTCCATAGCCATCTCGAGAAGATGAGGGCAAAGATTAATATGGTATCAAATTTTCAAATGCGTCTATAAATTAACAATGTAACCAACCTGATGTTTTTTAAAGTAAAGTAGCAATGTTAACAACTCAATTATCCAGCTCTAGAAGAGTAATATAACAGTCAAATAGGATAGCCTAACTAAGCAAGTTCATGATACGTTATAATCACGATAGGCACAAACAGACGCAATAGAATATTTGTGTGAAAGCAATCAAGCTTCATGCTCTTGGTGTAGTGTTTTAATAGACTTTCCCTCTCAATAAGACCAAGACAAAAATAAAAACATTGATGGATAATCAGATTAAAACTTTAGGTTCTCCAACAAAAGATATCTCATGGAATCCAACATACTCCTTTACTGTCCACTGCATTTTTACCCTCAAATTCCACCAAACATGAAAAGTATCCTTTATACCGTATCTCCACACATTGAACATGGGAAGCCCGAGAGCAACCCAAAATACAATTTCTTTACAGTTTCTAACCACTGAAGAGTGCAAAATAAGTTTTATCTAGTTCAGCAACTTCTAATTCCTTTATCGTTCCTTCTTAAGCACCCAACACAAAATGAAATAGTTAGCAATTCTATACACATTTAAAGTATAAATTGTTCGTAGGGTAAAAATAAGGGCCAAAAACTATGTGTCAATTAAATATAAATCAGCCGTACGGTAAAAAAGGACCAAAAACTATGTGATTCAATACATACAAACTTCTCTGGAAGGGGAAGGGGGATTATCAAGATTCAGGACACTTACAGGGGAGGATCAGGATGTTTAATTTGGGCATGCTGCTGAAAGACAAGACCCTAACGGCTTCCATAAGATCTCAAGACCGCTGTTGGATAACAAGTTTACTACGATACGTAGAACTGTAAGAATGCATAGCATAGCATGATTATACTTCTCAATCAAACTAACCATAGAATAATAAAGGGGTCAAAGAAACTATCGAGAATTATCAACATAACCAGTTGCTAGATATTTTCACCACAAAGCATTCTATCAACAAGGATTCTTATAGAAAACTCAGATTTCAGTGAGTATCGAGAGTGTTCATACACTTCACCTTAACAGCAGCGTGTCCAACAATGTGAGATACAGCACACATTTAGCATGCATTCAGCACATGTATTAGTTTTGCCAGAATGTTTATTAGAAAATCAGCTGCAACGAGGCATGGACTTATGTGACCATTTTGTCAATCAGATCAACTACAGATTAATGAATTTTCAGTCTTTCTAGGATCAGACAGAACACAAGGCTCCCTATTTCCATGAATAGTGAAGCTAAGGTGTTCCCATTACTCAGTGTTTAGCTTTTGGCCCTTCTTTCAGGAAGTAGTTATCCTAAGTTTGGGTTTTGTGGCTAAACAAAATGATAATCTAAGTCTAGATTATATGTACACTATTATATGCAAGTATTAAAGCAATTGCCATCAAGGCAGAGTCATGTCTATCTCGAGGAATCTATTGCAGTGCTGTATCCCACTCCTATATCCCATGGTCATGCCACCTGTATGGTTACTAATTACAAGTTTCGTATGGCATACCACTTCTATTACTTAATTAAAAAAATTGTGGTTTGCTATAAATGATGAAATAACTAATTAAACCTAAAATTTAAATCGACGATGTGTTGATCTTCCTACCAATCCTTAGTTACTTTAGACCCATCAATATTGTAATTGTAGAATCTCTTCATCTATACTATTATAATGCAGCTTAGAAACGGCTAAAAAATGAGCCATCCAAGTCGTATGTATATCCTCCACTAAATAAAATAAAAAATTCAAAAATCTTTCTAACCACGTAGTTAGAAATAAAAATAGTATTTTAGTGTATGTTATCCATACACTAGTATCTTGAACCAAATCCTCTACCTATTACCCATACCTTAACACTTTACCTACTAACTAGTCACTCTACAAATACCCTACCCAAAACTTATCTCTTGGCAATTACCTTGATACAATTCACCTCAACACATTACCTTGGTGTCAAACCCATACTTCGTATTAATCCCTTAACCTCCTAATACTTGATATCTAATACACTTAGTACCAATGTGTAATTACCTTAGTATATAAACTATAACTAATACTTGTATTACCCACTAATACTTATTAACTAACCTCTCATCATTACATACCCATTACTCACTACTTGCACACATTCATGTATCCAACATTAGGACACCACTCACTATCACTAACCCATAACTGAACCACCCTAGTGTCAGTTACTCACAAACATAAATCCTTCTAACAACCTTAACATATAATATATCCAAAAATATATTCAAAATTCAAATTATTTTTAAACTAAATACATGGTATTATCTAACTACATACATATCAAAAATTCTACAACAAACCTATAGCACATTCTAATTAAAATATATTCAACTCATATTTAAATATTTTAATTTTTATCTAATTTTTCAGCAATATCATTTTTTAATACGGGCAACGCACGTGAACGTGACTAGTTAAAATAACAACAGCTCAAACAAATCAGCCAACTTCATATGTACACTGTAAAACTAGAAGATGTCAGCCAATGTTGCATGGACACAAATACGACACAGAAAATAATTTTTTGTGTCCCGGACTCCTATTGGATCTTGGAGTGTCTATGCCGTGTCCAATATGTCTCCGACACGATGCGACAATGACAACGTACCAATTTTGTTTGAGTGTGTGTGCTTCCTATACGTTAGAGATGTTTCCCATGTTTGCCAAATCGTTGAAACAACAAAAATATGCTGGTCAGGGCAGTTTATTCTCCCAAACCCAAAACATTATTTCATCATGTAATACCTATAATACATGTAGATACAATTGAACACCACCACCAACAACAAGACCCAAATCTTCCAATGTACATCGTAGCATTCTCATTCAACTACACTCATTATGTTGATCCCGAAAGTTTTTTTTAAAAAAAAGTACTCACAAAAAAAAGGTGCTTACTTCCAGAGCAGAACTGTGCATCTTTAGCCCCTTCTTAAGATCGAGAATCGCAGCCTTGTCGTCATCATCATCTGCATACTCCGACGCCATCTCGTACCTAAACCAACAACAACAAAAAGACAGGCATCAAGAACAGAACAAAAACAAAATCTCTCCCACTCAGACTCAACATGGAAATTATAAGAGGGGGGGTGTCACTGACGCCTTGGCGGAGGTGCGGAGGAAGTGGGCCTCCTGAGCAATGTAGCGGCGGAAGTCGCCGATCTCCAGGTTCCCGGCGGCCAGGCCGACCAGGAACGGGGTGTAGGCGGCGAGGACCGCCTCCTTCGCCGACCGGCTCCAGAAGCGCCTCGCCGCCGACCCCTCCTCTACCGCCGGCGCTATCATCGGGGCTCCCGTCGGCGATCGATCCGATCGGTGGTGCAGATCTCGGTGTCTATTTGGGGATCGGGGGAGGAGGAAATTAGGGTTAGGTTTCGGTCGGAGGAGAAAATTAGGGTTTGGGAGGAGAAAGAGAAAGCGCATGAAAGAGAGAGGGGTACTATTTATAGGGGTAGGGGGTGGGGTAGGAGCCGGCGGCAGGCTCGTGAGGAGGTGCGGATCGGGAAGGGCGGTTAGTTGGGGAGGGGGTTAAGGAATGAAATTGGTTGGGTACTTGTCACTGTTGGATCAACGTTAGGATGTTCCTTCACACCACTTTAAGCTTAACCTATTACCGTTTTAAATTATTATTATTATTACTACTTTAGTTTAAGCTTAACATATTTACCGTCTTGGATACAACTTTAACAAAATAGAATTTTTTGACTTTAGTCCCACCTAATAAGTGGATTTTAGACTTACATTCCACTTTTGTCACAAAAAATATTTATTTTGTCACGAAAAACTGTCGTCAAATATTTTTTGTGATTTTTTTTTTGACAAAAGTGAGACTAAAGTCTAATGAATGTAAGTCTAAAATTCACTTATTAAGTGGGACTAAAGTCAAAAAAAATCGGATCGGTTATTTGTAGCATTAGATCGAATCGGACGAGTCTAGCTTAGTCTAAAGCGAGTTTGATTCATAATCAATCCTTGGGTTGATCAGTCCAAACATATTGCGCAAAGGTTGAGTTAAGTGGATCTAATTAAGACTCGTGTGGGTTTCCTAATGCTTCTGATATGAAATCCTACTCCTATTCTAAAAAAAAAAAACACTCGTGACATTTTCGGCTCCATAAAATCATTCTAATATGTCAAGAGATCTTTAATAGTTATCTTAATCTAAAAGTTGTAGGAAAAGTCATAAACTTGAGTTGAATCTCTCTGTTGCTTATACTTGATTCGAATATTAGTAGATCGACAATACCTAAGATCTACAATCTAAAAGTTGTATGATAAGTTTGTCTCAACCTTAGATCGTTATTCAAGATGGATCATACTTGTAAATACCTTAAATTTCAGAAATAAAAGTTAATACAATTTCTCCCGTATTTTTGGTGTTCTTCTGGAATTTAAAAGCTAAGGTGATTGTGGGTTAAATAATTTTAAGTGTGACCAAATGGAGTTAAAATATTCTGGAAATAGAAATTTATTGGGTAAAATGGAAAACCGGACGCATGGCATTTTTCGGTGAATTTATTGGACACCGGAGCAATGTATCGAGGACCTTAAGCTGTTGGATTGGGAACCAAACCCAAATTCGAACCAACCCAGACCAAACCCGACCCGCTGCAAACCCTAGGCGGCCGCCAACACTGTAGCAGCCTATAAAACCCTCCTCGTTTTCCGTGCTCAGCCATCTGAACCCTAGCCGCTCATCCCCATCGCCGTCGTACTCTGAACCCTAGCCGCTCATCCCCATCGCCGTCGTACTCTGAACCCTAGCCGCTCATCCCCATCGCCGTCGTACCCTGAACCCTAGCCGCTCATCCCCATCGCCCGCGACTCCCCTCGACCCCGACACCGCCAAATCCCAGCCCCGCTGTCGACTCCAAGCCGAACTCCGACGCCTCCCATCAACCCCCCCTGCTCGAGACGTCGCCGCCGCCGCCGGATCAACCTCCCTAGCCGCAGTTCGTCCCCGACGCCGCGACTCCCCTCGACCCCGACTCGCTGCTGGAAACAGCAGCCGTCGACCTCCGTGTCCGTCGTATCCCCTCGACGTGCCGCCTACAGCCGTTCGACAGAGACCCCCACCCGCTCGTCAACCACCGCAGACCCCCACCGCTCGTCGACCTCCGCCGCGAGCACAGCGACCCGAGCGCGGCTTCACCCCGCCGCCGAGTCGCACAGCAACCCCGAGCGCGGCCTCACCCCTCCGCCGCGAGCACAGCGACCCCGAGTGCGACTCCTCCGCCTCACAGCAACTCCGCGGACACGAGGAAGCAGAAATTCTGAACCAGGACACGGAATTGGCTTTCGGACACGCGGAAAACAGAATTCGCGGAGCACTGTTCAGGTATTGATTTCTCCTAACTCGCGACTCCGTTTTCAATTCCGTCGATTGCTATGCGTAGACTGTATACCCCTCTCGGTGCCCGTGCAATTCGCTCGGTGCATCGCGTCTTGTAGTGGTCGTACACCGCGATCCAAAACAGGAAAAAACAACGCCCTGTTTCACCTCGGAACTGAGCCCGCCCCGCCAATCGGGACGACTTGGTCGCACGTGGTCTTTACCAAACTGTGCGCGACGTTGATACGGTCGTGTAGGATTTCGCAGAAGTCGATTCGGAGGTGCGTGCACCCCGGAATCAACGCGTATCCGCCGACGACACCCCGTATCCGCCGATTCTGAAACACGCTGTAACTTCGTGTACACACGTCAGATCGAGACGAAACTTGCGCCATCGGATCCGTAGTAATACGCTGGTCCTGTGAGCCAAGTTTGGTTCGATTCTGAGAACGTTGACAAAATCACGTATCGTGGGCCCCACAGGCTCCACTTGACGGGTGATTTTGAGATCGACTCATCGGAATCCAATTCTGGAAGTTCCGTTGGGTTCGTATCATCGTTCCTGACTTGTAGACACTGAGTTTGCAGAATTTGGAGACCTTTGACCCTGACACGCTTTTCGGTGCAAAGTGGCCCACATGTGGAACCCGCTTTGGCCCAAAAATGACATTTTTGCCCCTGTGTCCAAATTGGACGTAAGGACAGGCATTTCCAGCTATTTGACATTTTCTGAGACTGTTGGTGATATTTATTACAGCTTTTGGAGTAGTTGTCACTACCCAATTCTAGAAAATAGGGTATATTTTTTTTTTTTATTGATAAATAGTGTATTGTATTTAATTATTTATATTTATATTTAATTAGTGCTTGTCTTATTTTTATTTTGATTGTTTTAGGGTTTTGGCTAGCCTGGACCCATGTCAGACCCTAGTGGACCCATGTCCGACCCAGCCCACACCCTTGTGAGAATTATTTTGGGGCTTAGAATTATTATTTTATTTTTAGGAGGTTAGTTGGTGAGATTTGGAACTAGTTTGAGTGCATTTGGAGACCCGGAACCCAAAACCGAGTGAATAAGGGCGTTTTGGGAATTTGGAAAGTTGTAAATCCCCTTTTCTACATGTGGCCGGCCCCTACCTACCCCCACACCCGACAGTGAGCAGCAGCCCCCCCTTCTTTCTTCATTCCTCTTCATTTTCCACTTCTTCCTCTTCACTTCTTCTTCTTCTCCACTTCTTCTTTCTTCTCCTTCTTCCTCCAAAGTAAGCTTTTCTCCATCTTTCTTCTTTCTTTCTTCCATTTCTTCTTCTTTAAGCTAACCCTCACCTTGCATTTTCTCTAACCTAGGTGTGAGAAGCCTAGATCTAGTGTGGGAGATAGATTTGGAAGCTTGGAGCTTGAGGGAGTTGATTTGGAGGGAATTTGAGACTTTGGCCTTGGGATTCCAACTCCCAAGAGGTAAAACCTAACTTTCCCCTTCCTAATTATTTTTGTGTAGTGTAATTAGTGTTGTAGAACCTTCCTAGACCCTAACCCTACCCGTAGGAGGAAGTTGGAACTAGTTTGGGTGAGTTTAGAGACTTTGACATTAGGTTTTGTGTCGAATTCGGGTGGAATCCGAATTTGGCCCAATTTTGGGTGATGCCCTAGGTTAGATGGACCTAGGTAGACGTTGTCGGGTGTCTAGAGGGTGAGTGCGTGTCTCCGTTTGGACACGGGAAGCCGCGTCGCGGAGAAACGGGCGTTTCGGGCGAAATTGGGGCTTTTCGTCGTCGCCGATTCTAAGTTTGTGTGCGTTTCCGCCACGGGCCTAGAATCGACGTGGGAGCACATTTTCTAGGATCTAGACATCGTGTAGAGCGCGTGGGTAAATTTTGGGCCGATTCCGAGTTCGTTTGGTGTGCGTTTCAGGAGGTTTTCCGAGCCGCGCACCACGTGTTCGTCGAAATGACCGAACGGCCATTTCGACTTGGTTTCCTCGTTTCGGCTTTGTGCGCGCGTTGGGTTAGTATCGGGGAGTGTGTGCTAGAGTTTTCAGGCTATATTTTATATATTTTAGGGTATTGGTGAGTGTCGGGGTCGTTGGGCGTGAGTAGGGCGTGTGGTTTGAGTGTTGTGTGCGTGGTTGTGTTTGTTTTGATATGTGTATATATATATATATTTATATATATATGTATGTTTGTTTATGTATATATATTTATATATATATGAGTGTATTTATATCTATGTGCTTATGTGTGTATATGTCTATGTGTATATATATATGTATATGTGTAAGTGTGCTCGTGTGTATATGTATATATATATTTGAATATGAGTGTGTGTATATATATATATATATATCTAGTGATATATGTATATATATGTGTGCTTATATATATATATATATAGCTATGTATATTTATAGGTGTGTGTGTTTAAGTGTGTGTGTATTAGTGTGTGAGTGTGTTAGTGTGTGTGTTAGAGTGTGTAGATGAGTGTATATATATATAGATATCTAGTTATAGATATATAGATATATATGTATGTATATATATATATAGATAGTGATATATATATGTATATATATATATATGGGTGTGTGTGTGTGTGTGTATGTGAGAGGAAAGGGGGGGGAGGACAGCAATCAGTGGCTGCAGCTGCTGCTGCACTGCTGTGCAGCAGCACAGCAGCAGCAGAATCAGCAGCAGCAGTAGCATAGAGGAGCAGCAGCAGTAGCATAGAGGAGCAGCAGCCAGCAGCAGCATCATCAGCATGTAGAGCCAGCAGCAGCAGCGCGTTGGCAAGGCTAGTAGCGAGGGGTGTTAGCGAGGGGTGTTAGGTAATAGATAATAGTTAGAGTATATGTTAGATAAGTTATGGATAATTATATTGATAGATAGATATTGATAGATAGATAGCTAGGTATTTAGATAGATAGATAGATACTAGATAGGTAGATAGGTAGATAGGTAGTTTTATCTATCTAGGAGATAGATATCTATATATCTATAGTTAGTTATATACATATAGATATCTTGATAGGTAATATATATATATATATGTTATGATTAGGTAAGGTAATGGGTAATCGGGTAAATGTGTGTGGATATCTAAATACATAGGTATATACATACTTAGATGTATATATATATGGTAGATATATATATTACCTAGCCTAGATTAATAACTAGGTATATAATTAATAGCTAGGTAGCTAGTTAGAGGGTTTTAGGGCGAAACTTCAATACCTTGAGATACCGAGGTATCTCGATACCTTGAGATATTCAAGGTATTGAGTTTCGAGCGGGGTATTTGAGCATTAGCCTAGGAAATGCTTGGGAGTAATTTTTATATGTTTATATGTATATAATTACGCGTGCTAGCATAGGTTTTAGCGGGTTTAGGCGGGGTGCGTGGCCTAGGGCGAGGTATCGGATACCGAGGGTATCCCGGTATCTCGATTAGGCGAGTTTGTGAGTTTAGTAGCTTAATGAGCTCGGTTTGACCTAGAATTTCAGGGGCACCCTAGTTTGACCTAGCTTTGACCATAATTGTCCCCGTTGACCGTAAAAGTCAACGTTTGACCTAGTTTTGACCTAGAGTTGACTTTTTGGACCCCGGGTTGACTTTTTGACCCAATTTTCACCGGTTTGACCCGTTCGACCTAGAATAGCCCTAGAAGCCTGTTTTTAATTATTTTATATCAGTTTAAATGCTTAGAACCCTGTTTAATCCTTGTTTTTCGCATTAGGTCCTTGCGACACCGGTCCGGACCTCGATCCTCATCAGTTGCTCAGGACATCAGGCGAGTACCTACCTCTGATAGTTTCCATTTCATGATAGCGTTTATATCACCTGTTCTAGAACTGTAATACTTGATTCTGACACTTTATTACACGAGCTGGTACTAGTGGATCCCGTCATGAGGTGCTATCCCCCTTACCGTGTTCAGCGGGTACTCTATCACGTGTATTTCATCATGTGCTTCGGGTATTGATTATCATGTGCTATCATGTGCTTCTTGTGCTCTCGCCTTCGTGTGCGCGAGCTATTATCATGTACGTAGCGTGTTATGGTTGGATCCAATGGTATTAGTGGGGGAGGGGAGTAGTGAGTTGGTTATATGATCAAAGCCAAACAGTATTCATGTGTATGTCGGTTATGCAACTCACGCATAACGGAGTTATCGTAGTGACTTTCATGTGCAACCTAAGCCGATCATATAACGAACTTGTGCTCAAGGCACTTAGCTAGTATTCATGTTTCTCACCTGCAGTTACTTTTCCACTACTTGTATTGTTCTCCAGTTTACATTGCAGCTACTTATTGTGCTCCAGCATATATTTATTTCCTGTGCATCTTGATTACTTTTCTATTGCTCGTCATATACACCTTACCATGTATTTGGAGTTGCTTTCAGAGTTATGTACTTCGCTCTAGTCCTGACTGGGCATATTTTTTCCAGAGGATCCTGAGGACTATTGCCCTACGTTCTACGGGCCTGGTATCGACGACTGTTGTGACCCCGTAATCGAGGAGAAGTGCGCCGAGGAGACGCCGATAGCACCCTAGTTAGCTAGGTGGGTTTCCTGGGTTATTTCCAGTGGTTTGTATTTTGGATGACTGTACTTATTCTTTTGTGCTTCTGTGAGATGTTGTAGCTTTTAGACTTGGACTGTATTATTTTGGATTGTCTTGCCCTCTTGGTTCTGGTTTTCTTTGTTTATATCATATCTTGCTTATTTCTTCCCCTAGATTTTGTGATTGAGATTCATATATATATTGCGTGGTTGCCCTCCTTCGGGAGAAGATTATTTGATATATATATTGCGTGGTTTTGCCCTCCTTTTGGAGAGGTCATGCCGGATTTTTCAGTGAGATATAGATAGATATGGTTGACCTAGAACGGACCTTTACAGCGTTCTACCGCCGATTCTGCGGCGTAGGCTGGACGTACCCACGGCTCATGCCCGATTTTCGGGTGCGGGTCGTGACACGTTTTTGGTGGTGGCCCATGCAGGTCGGCTTTTTAGTTTACCTGCAGTAGGATATAGGAGATAGGCTGAGAGAGAGTGTGCTCAATCACAACTAGGACCCCTCCTGATTTTTCTTGCTATCTTAATTTTTCCTGAAATTGTTTCTCTTGCAATATTACTGTCCTTCATTGATGTTATCGTTTCTTGCACTATATTGACTTCTTTTGATCTGTGTTCAGGATGCCTCCGAAGACCAGATCTCAGCGCACCGCCCCAGCAGCTGCCACCGAGAGGTCTGCCACCTCTCGACCTGCTCGACTTCCGGCAGCCGCTACCGCTCCACTCGCCACTCCTGCGGTTGAGGGAGCTTCAGTTTCTCTCGGAGATCCCCTTACTCCCATTGATCCGAGAGCCACCCCAGTTGTTCCGGTGGTACCTCCTCCACCACCGCCTGCGCCAGTAGATGCTACACAGCTGTTCGCGTTCTTCCGAGAGATGATGGATGCGCAGCACCGCCAGGCAGATATTATGAGGATGGGCATTGAGAATGCTCATCAGGTGGCTTTGACAGCGGTCGACAGAGTGGCTCAGATCCAGCCACAGCCAGAGCAGGCTCAGTATCCTAGGCCGGGTACTATCATCGATTTTCAGAGGATGCGGCCTAAGGAGTTCCGCGGCACAGAGGGGATCCTGTACGCCGACGACTGGATCGAGCATATAGAGGGCATCTTCAGGCTGGCGATGATCCCAGCCAGCATGCAGATAGAGGCAGCGGGCAGCCAGATGTTCGACCTTGCCCTCACTTGGTTCCGCACGGATACGCGGATAGCAGCTCCGGGATTGACTTGGGAGGCTTTCAAGAAGCTTTTCAAGGAGAAGTTCTTCCCGGACGTGGCTCTCAGTGCCTTAGAGAGTCAGTTCGAGGCGCTCGTCCAGGGGAGTATGCTGGTGGATGAGTATGCAGCGGAGTTCTGCCGTCTGGGCAGATTTGTTGAGGGGTTGTCAGAGGCAGCGAAGGCGCGGAAGTTCCGCAAGGGCTTAGCCATGGCGGTCAAGTCCTTGACTAGGAGCGACCGCGAGGCGACCTTCGAGCAGATTGTCAGCGATGCTCAGAGGGCTGAGGATGATTTGGAGCTGAAGACGAAGAGGGGCAGAGACACTTCCGGAGCAGGCAGCAGTGCAGGCCCGGCCAAGAGGCCATTCCAGCAGACCCAGCAGTACCAGGGTCAGGGTCGGGCGCCCTTCCGGCAGGCGCCTCAGCAGCAGAGACAGGGTCAGCAGCAGGGCCAGAGGCAGCCCATCGTTTGCCCTTTCTGTAAGAAGCCAGGGCACGGATGGGACATATGCAGAAAGAGGCTGGGCAGATGTTTATTGTGTGGCGCCGCAGACCACCAGCTGAAGGATTGTCCTTCAGCTCTTGCCCGTCCAGCTCAGGGCGGAGGAGCCGCTCAGAGGGCACCAGCCAGAGCACCTGCAGCGCAGCAGAGAGGTCAGCCTTTGCAGACTCAGCAGCAGAGGTTCGCCCAGCACCAGCAGCAGCACCGAGGAGGACAGCAGGGGCGAGCTTTTGCCCTGACAGTGGACGAGGCCGAGCCAGTTGGTGATGTTATCTCAGGTTCTGTTCTCCTTGATTCCATTCCAGCACTTGCTTTATTTGATTCCGGTGCTTCCCATAGCTTTGTGTCTGTATCTTTTGCTGTTAGACACCATCTTGTTGCTGAACCTTTAGCTAGACTCTGCAAGATCACGACCGGGGGTGGTATCATCCTAGTCCGTGATGTTTGCAGAGACCGGAGAGTTACCTTGGGAGGCCGGGAGTTGAGTGTGTGCCTACTCGTAATGCCACTTCCGAGCTACGATATTGTACTCGGGATGGATTGGTTAAGTACGCATTGTGCTAGTATAGATTGTCGTGGAGGCAGAGTTTTGTTTAGTCCGCCGGGTGAGCCAGAGTTTCAGTTTGCCAGAGGAGCAGCGGAGCAGACCGAGGGAGTCTTCTGCGGAGCCCTGGTGGTAGAGCCGAGGTCGCTACATCCACTGATAGAGGAGTATATGGATGTCTTTCCGGAGGAGTTGCCAGGGTTACCTCCGGACAGAGACGTGGAGTTCTCTATAGACTTGGTGCCAGGCGCGGAGCCGATATCCCAGCACGTCTATAGAGTCAGCAACAGTGAGCTGATAGAGTTAAAGAAGCAGGTGGATGAGCTTCAGGACAAGGGATTTATCAGATCTAGTTCTTCTCCGTGGGGTGCTCCGGTACTTTTTGTGCCGAAGAAGGATGGGTCGATACGGATGTGTATCGACTACAGGGCTCTGAATAACCTCACAATCAAGAACAAGTATCCGCTGTCGCGTATTGATGATCTTTTTGACCAGTTGAGCGGAGCGAGGGTGTTTTCCAGGATTGATCTGAGGACAGGCTACCACCAGGTGAAAGTCAGGAAGGAGGATATTCCGAAGACAGCTTTTCGGACCAGATATGGACAGTATGAGTTCTTGGTGATGCCGTTTGGGTTGACTAATGCCCCGGCAGTGTTCATGAATCTGATGAACAAGGTGTTCCATCAGCATCTAGACAGGTTTGTGGTGGTGTTTATAGATGACATCTTGGTGTATTCGAAGACCCCAGAGGAGCACGAGGAGCATCTGAGGATAGTGCTGGAGACTCTCAGGAAGGAGGAGCTTTATGGAAAGCTCTCGAAGTGTGAGTTCTTCCTTGACAAGGTGGAATTCCTTGGTCATGTGGTGACTGGAGAGGGTATCTCGGTGGATCCGAGAAAGATCGTGGCAGTTGAGGCATGGAGTGCTCCGAGTTCAGTAGCCGAGGTCAGAAGTTTCTTGGGACTGGCAGGCTACTACAGGAGATTTGTTCAGGATTTTTCCCGGATTGCAGAGCCGTTGTCCAGGCTGACCCGGAAGGACGTGGAGTTTGTTTGGTCAGAGGAATGCCAGATCGCCTTTGATGAGCTGAAGAGGAGGTTGACGACAGCTCCAGTGTTGACGTTGCCATCAGGTTCTGGAGGGTTCACTATCTATAGTGATGCATCGGGGAAGGGACTGGGATGTGTGTTGCAGCAGAATGGGAGGGTGATTGCCTATGCTTCCAGGCAATTACGTCCTCATGAGAAGAATTACCCTACCCACGATTTGGAGTTGGCAGCGGTCATCTTTGCTCTTAAGTTGTGGAAACACTATTTATACGGAGAGCGTGTGGAGATCTTCACAGACCACAAGAGCTTGAAGTATGTGTTTACCCAAAAAGAGCTGAACATGAGGCAGAGGAGATGGTTGGAGTTGATGAAAGACTTCGACATATCATTGCAGTATCATCCAGGGAAGGCGAACGTAGTTGCGGATGCATTGAGCAGGTATCCGGTAGCTATGTGCCTGACTACAGATCGTTATCTTCTGGCAGATCTAGAGAGCTTGGGCATTGAGGTGATAGTGCCTGGAGTTGAGATGCAGATGTGGGGACTGCAGATTCAGTCAGAGTTGGTAGACCGGATCAGGGCTACACAGTTTGAGGATGAGTCCCTGAGGAGCATCAGGGAGCAGGTTCAGATGGGATTAGCAGATGACTTCACCATTGCTGATGATGGTTCCTTGCGGCACGGTACCAGGTTGTGTGTGCCGAGTGGGTCGTTGCGCGAGGAGGTTCTCCAGGAGGCGCATCGATCCCAGTACTCTATGCATCCAGGTGCCAATAAGATGTATAGAGATCTGAGACAGCATGTATGGTGGTACGGGATGAAGCGGGAGGTAGCACGCTTCGTATCCCGATGCTTAGTGTGCCAGCAGGTGAAGGCGGAGAGGCAGAGGCCAGGAGGATTACTCCAGCCGTTACCTATTCCAGAGTGGAAATGGGAGCATGTGACCATAGATTTTGTTTCTGGACTTCCCCGTTCTCCAGGCGGGAAGGATGCGATTTGGGTCATCGTGGACAGGTTGACCAAATCGGCCCACTTCCTACCATTCAAAGTGGGTACGTCTACAGAGAGACTAGCAGAGATGTATGTGCGCCAGATAGTCAGACTGCATGGAGTTCCAGTGAGCATAGTATCAGATCGGGACAGTCGCTTCACTTCGCATTTCTGGAGGAGTCTGCAGGCTAGCTTGGGCACCCAGCTCAAGTTTAGTAGTGCGTATCACCCACAGACAGATGGCCAGTCAGAGAGGACCATTCAGACACTTGAGGACATGCTTCACACTTGTGTTTTGGATTTCAGAGGCTCTTGGGAGGATCACTTGCACTTGGTAGAGTTTGCTTACAACAACAGCTACCAAGCCAGTATCGAGATGTCACCTTTTGAGGCGTTGTATGGACGGAGGTGTCGCACTCCGTTATCATGGGATGATGTAGGTGAGAGAGCTTTGCTTGGCCCGGAGATGGTGGTTGATGCAGCGGAGAAGGTCAAGCTCATTAGAGATAGACTTCGGGTGGCGCAGGACAGGCAGCGGCATTGGGCCGATAGCCACCGGAGACCTTTGGAGTTCGAGGTATAGCTTAGAACCTAAATTTTGTTCTTGTGTTTGCTTGTGATTGCTTGTTTTAGACTAAGTGCAGAGACCTTGTTTGTGCTAGGTTGGAGATCTGGTGTTCCTGAGGATTTCTCCGACGCGGGGCACTATTCGCTTCGGTGGAGGCGGGAAGCTTAGCCCACGTTTCGTCGGACCCTTCCGTGTTCTTGAGAGGGTCGGCGCCGTGGCGTATAGGCTTGAGTTGCCGCCTACGCTGGAGGAAGTTCATGATGTGTTCCACGTGTCGCAGCTGAGACGGTACGTGGCGGATCCCAGTCACGTATTAGATCACTCGGAGATCGCAGTGGGCCCTACTCTTAGCTATCCAGAGCAGCCGGTGGAGATTCTGGATCGGCGGGAGAAGGTGTTGAGGAACCAGACTATTCCCTTGGTTCGCGTCGCGTGGAGGCATCACTCTCCAGGGGAGTCGACCTGGGAGAGGGAGGATGAAATGCGCGAGCGATACCCCTATCTCTTCGAGCCCTGAGGTATGGTTCTTTCTTTGCATTCCTGTCCTAGTTTCGTCTTTTAATTTCGAGGACGAAATTATTTTAAGGAGGGTAGGCTTGTCACTACCCAATTCTAGAAAATAGGGTATATTTTTTTTTTATTGATAAATAGTGTATTGTATTTAATTATTTATATTTATATTTAATTAGTGCTTGTCTTATTTTTATTTTGATTGTTTTAGGGTTTTGGCTAGCCTGGACCCATGTCAGACCCTAGTGGACCCATGTCCGACCCAGCCCACACCCTTGTGAGAATTATTTTGGGGCTTAGAATTATTATTTTATTTTTAGGAGGTTAGTTGGTGAGATTTGGAACTAGTTTGAGTGCATTTGGAGACCCGGAACCCAAAACCGAGTGAATAAGGGCGTTTTGGGAATTTGGAAAGTTGTAAATCCCCTTTTCTACATGTGGCCGGCCCCTACCTACCCCCACACCCGACAGTGAGCAGCAGCCCCCCCTTCTTTCTTCATTCCTCTTCATTTTCCACTTCTTTCTCTTCACTTCTTCTTCTTCTTCTCCACTTCTTCTTTCTTCTCCTTCTTCCTCCAAAGTAAGCTTTTCTCCATCTTTCTTCTTTCTTTCTTCCATTTCTTCTTCTTTAAGCTAACCCTCACCTTGCATTTTCTCTAACCTAGGTGTGAGAAGCCTAGATCTAGTGTGGGAGATAGATTTGGAAGCTTGGAGCTTGAGGGAGTTGATTTGGAGGGAATTTGAGACTTTGGCCTTGGGATTCCAACTCCCAAGAGGTAAAACCTAACTTTCCCCTTCCTAATTATTTTTGTGTAGTGTAATTAGTGTTGTAGAACCTTCCTAGACCCTAACCCTACCCGTAGGAGGAAGTTGGAACTAGTTTGGGTGAGTTTAGAGACTTTGACATTAGGTTTTGTGTCGAATTCGGGTGGAATCCGAATTTGGCCCAATTTTGGGTGATGCCCTAGGTTAGATGGACCTAGGTAGACGTTGTCGGGTGACTAGAGGGTGAGTGCGTGTCTCCGTTTGGACACGGGAAGCCGCGTCGCGGAGAAACGGGCGTTTCGGGCGAAATTGGGGCTTTTCATCGTCGCCGATTCTAAGTTTGTGTGCGTTTCCGCCACGGGCCTAGAATCGACGTGGGAGCACATTTTCTAGGATCTAGACATCGTGTAGAGCGCGTGGGTAAATTTTGGGCCGATTCCGAGTTCGTTTGGTGTGCGTTTCAGGAGGTTTTCCGAGCCGCACACCACGTATTCGTCGAAATGACCGAACGGCCATTTCGACTTGGTTTCCTCGTTTCGGCTTTGTGCGCGCGTTGGGTTAGTATCGGGGAGTGTGTGCTAGAGTTTTCGGGCTATATTTTATATATTTTAGGGTATTGGTGAGTGTCGGGGTCGTTGGGCGTGAGTAGGGCGTGTGGTTTGAGTGTTGTGTGCGTGGTTGTGTTTGTTTTGATATGTGTATATATATATATATTTATATATATATGTATGTTTGTTTATGTATATATATTTATATATATATGAGTGTATTTATATCTATGTGCTTATGTGTGTATATGTCTATGTGTATATATATATGTATATGTGTAAGTGTGCTCGTGTGTATATGTATATATATATTTGAATATGAGTGTGTGTATATATATATATATATATCTAGTGATATATGTATATATATGTGTGCTTATATATATATATATATAGCTATGTATATTTATAGGTGTGTGTGTTTAAGTGTGTGTGTATTAGTGTGTGAGTGTGTTAGTGTGTGTGTTAGAGTGTGTAGATGAGTGTATATATATATAGATATCTAGTTATAGATATATAGATATATATGTATGTATATATATATATAGATAGTGATATATATATGTATATATATATATATGGGTGTGTGTGTGTGTGTGTATGTGAGAGGAAAGGGGGGGGAGGACAGCAATCAGTGGCTGCAGCTGCTGCTGCACTGCAGCAGCAGCACAGCAGCAGCAGAATCAGCAGCAGCAGTAGCATAGAGGAGCAGCAGCAGTAGCATAGAGGAGCAGCAGCCAGCAGCAGCATCATCAGCATGTAGAGCCAGCAGCAGCAGCGCGTTGGCAAGGCTAGTAGCGAGGGGTGTTAGCGAGGGGTGTTAGGTAATAGATAATAGTTAGAGTATATGTTAGATAAGTTATGGATAATTATATTGATAGATAGATATTGATAGATAGATAGCTAGGTATTTAGATAGATAGATAGATACTAGATAGGTAGATAGGTAGATAGGTAGTTTTATCTATCTAGGAGATAGATATCTATATATCTATAGTTAGTTATATACATATAGATATCTTGATAGGTAATATATATATATATATGTTATGATTAGGTAAGGTAATGGGTAATCGGGTAAATGTGTGTGGATATCTAAATACATAGGTATATACATACTTAGATGTATATATATATGGTAGATATATATATTACCTAGCCTAGATTAATAACTAGGTATATAATTAATAGCTAGGTAGCTAGTTAGAGGGTTTTAGGGCGAAACTTCAATACCTTGAGATACCGAGGTATCTCGATACCTTGAGATATTCAAGGTATTGAGTTTCGAGCGGGGTATTTGAGCATTAGCCTAGGAAATGCTTGGGAGTGATTTTTATATGTTTATATGTATATAATTACGCGTGCTAGCATAGGTTTTAGCGGGTTTAGGCGGGGTGCGTGGCCTAGGGCGAGGTATCGGATACCGAGGGTATCCCGGTATCTCGATTAGGCGAGTTTGTGAGTTTAGTAGCTTAATGAGCTCGGTTTGACCTAGAATTTCAGGGGCACCCTAGTTTGACCTAGCTTTGACCATAATTGTCCCCGTTGACCGTAAAAGTCAACGTTTGACCTAGTTTTGACCTAGAGTTGACTTTTTGGACCCCGGGTTGACTTTTTGACCCAATTTTCATCGGTTTGACCCGTTCGACCTAGAATAGCCCTAGAAGCCTGTTTTTAATTATTTTATATCAGTTTAAATGCTTAGAACCCTGTTTAATCCTTGTTTTTCGCATTAGGTCCTTGCGACACCGGTCCGGACCTCGATCCTCATCAGTTGCTCAGGACATCAGGCGAGTACCTACCTCTGATAGTTTCCATTTCATGATAGCGTTTATATCACCTGTTCTAGAACTGTAATACTTGATTCTGACACTTTATTACACGAGCTGGTACTAGTGGATCCCGTCATGAGGTGCTATCCCCCTTACCGTGTTCAGCGGGTACTCTATCACGTGTATTTCATCATGTGCTTCGGGTATTGATTATCATGTGCTATCATGTGCTTCTTGTGCTCTCGCCTTCGTGTGCGCAAGCTATTATCATGTACGTAGCGTGTTATGGTTGGATCCAATGGTATTAGTGGGGGAGGGGAGTAGTGAGTTGGTTATATGATCAAAGCCAAACAGTATTCATGTGTATGTCGGTTATGCAACTCACGCATAACGGAGTTATCGTAGTGACTTTCATGTGCAACCTAAGCCGATCATATAACGAACTTGTGCTCAAGGCACTTAGCTAGTATTCATGTTTCTCACCTGCAGTTACTTTTCCACTACTTGTATTGTTCTCCAGTTTACATTGCAGCTACTTATTGTGCTCCAGCATATATTTATTTCCTGTGCATCTTGATTACTTTTCTATTGCTCGTCATATACACCTTACCATGTATTTGGAGTTGCTTTCAGAGTTATGTACTTCGCTCCAGTCCTGACTGGGCATATTTTTTCCAGAGGATCCTGAGGACTATTGCCCTACGTTCTACGGGCCTGGTATCGACGACTGTTGTGACCCCGTGATCGAGGAGGAGTGCGCCGAGGAGACGCCGATAGCACCCTAGTTAGCTAGGTGGGTTTCCTGGGTTATTTCCAGTGGTTTGTATTTTGGATGACTGTACTTATTCTTTTGTGCTTCTGTGAGATGTTGTAGCTTTTAGACTTGGACTGTATTATTTTGGATTGTCTTGCCCTCTTGGTTCTGGTTTTCTTTGTTTATATCATATCTTGCTTATTTCTTCCCCTAGATTTTGTGATTGAGATTCATATATATATTGCGTGGTTGCCCTCCTTCGGGAGAAGATTATTTGATATATATATTGCGTGGTTTTGCCCTCCTTTTGGAGAGGTCATGCCGGATTTTTCAGTGAGATATAGATAGATATGGTTGACCTAGAACGGACCTTTACAGCGTTCTACCGCCGATTCTGCGGCGTAGGCTGGACGTACCCACGGCTCATGCCCGATTTTCGGGTGCGGGTCGTGACAGTAGTCCCTACCGGATCCACAGATATCAGGACGATAGTTGTTGATATCCGAACATCAGGCAAGTGTACCTTGCCACTCTATGCAGCTTAGTTATCTATTTTCCTTGCTTATTATATATATATTGCTGTGCATGCTCAACCTAGGACCGTGTGACGTACTTAGTGTCCGATTATCAGTCGGGTGCCGACACTGTACGCAGTGTTGGGTACGGTCATCTAGAGATGGACATCCGTGACACTTTATTCTCGTACTTGTCATATCAAGTACTCTATGACCCAGGACACTTGATACTATTCATGAGACAGGATTTTCCCGAGATATTCGTGATGATTCTGTATAGGATACAGGACATGGACATTATACTATTAGATACTTTATGACTGGTTGCATTTAGCTATGATCGCGCTTGACATGGGCATGAGACGTTGTGGTCATGATATGCGTGGTTACATTGGGTGGGGAGAGACACACAGGCTACAGGCTGTATTTATATATATCTTCTATTATTGAGAGGTCGTAGACTCTCGTAGCAGAGCTAGACCCACTACCGGTTATTACCGCTACCGGCTCCCCGACACAGAGCTTGTAGTGGCTCAGCCTGAGACTAGTGATGCTCCCACTTGCATTTACACTTAGATGGTTACATATTTACCCTTTGTTTCATTTAGTTATATATTGCTGCACTGCTTATCTGTATTTATTGGCATGAGCTTTCTTGTACCTTGCTATGTCCCCTGAGGACCTGGATCCGGATTTTTGTCCCCAGATTTTGCAGACGAGGTTTATCCCGAGGTTTACGGGACCGGAGCAGGAGCTGATCCAGGAGTTGTACCACCATCCGAGGACGAGGTCTTAGCTGAAGACTTCTCTTGAGCACCCTTGTTTATGCTCAGCTTTTATTATTTATTTCAGTCTTTCATATTCTGGTCAGATGAACCATTGTACTAGATATTTATCGGGTTGTTCCCCGAAGTACTATGTGAGACTTGCTGATGATTTACATTCCTTATTTATTTTGTGGATCATGTTTATGTCTTGTGTGGATGAGATTAGTTGTACCATGATTGTCGTAGACTTGTTTTACAGCTTAAGTATGCCCTGATGGATCCTTTATAGTGAGTTGGTCCATCGGTGCGTACTGCTGGCCGTTGACACGCGTCTGGTCCCACGGTATTTTGGGACTGGGGCGTGATATGGTTTTTGTGGTGGCCCATGCAGGTCTACGATTTAATAGTTCGGTTTCAACTTAGGGACCGGACCAGCCTGCCTTAAGGATAGTATAAACTATAGGATCTCATCCATTATTTAACCAGTTGTTGAACTCTATATCGATCTCGAATTTTGTTACTTGAACTGCATCCTGTATTGATTCCTCTGAGCGTTCTTACAGTTTATATTTTGATTGCAGAGCAATGGATTCCGGGAACAGAGAGGATATTCCTTTGGATATGCCACACGACGCTGTGGTTACTTACGGAGACGGAGTGACACCAGGGGATGGTGGACAAGCATCGCAGAGTGATCAAACCGGACAGCCTAATCCAAGGTTCCGGAGAAATGACATCCCACCTCCACCACAGTTCACTCCCCAGATGCCAGTATTCCCGCCAGGACAAGCCATGGACGGGCAACAAATGTTCCAGATGATGTATGCTATGATGCAAGCACAGCAACAGATTCAGCAGGAGGCCCATCGGCAGGAGGCCGAGTATCTGAGGACCAGCCTGGTATCCGCATTGGAGCAGGCAAATCCCCCAACGAGGCGAACAGCGACGGGATCTATCACTGATTTCCGTCACCTCAAACCTCGTACATTTTCTGGTAAGGAAGGGCCAACGGAAGTTCATGAGTGGCTCACCAATATTCAGCATCAGTTGGAAGCCGCTGAACTTCCGAGAGAGAAGTGGATGACTGCAGTTAGAATGCAGTTAACTGATAATGCGCATCACTGGTGGCTAGCAGAAGAGAGGAGACTTGGACAGGACAGAGTCACATGGGAAGAGTTCTCTAGACTCTTCCAAGAGATGTACATCCCGGCAGTCGCACGGTCAGAGCTCAGAGACAGGTTCAACCGCCTTATCCAAGGTAGCATGTCAGTGGAGGAATATAATGCGGAATTTATTCGCCTGAGCCGCTTTGCCCCGACATTGATTTCGACGGAGGAAGAAAAAGCAGAGAAGTTCTTTGACGGCTTGAAGTTCGAGCTTCAGAGAGTGATTGGATCGGTAGCACCTACCTCTTATACCGATGTCCTTGCAGCAGCCCGACGCTTGGAGCGCGTCGCTAGAAGGGAGACTAACCTGAAGAGGCCTATCACATCAGCACCATCCAGGCCAGCACATGGGGATTCGGCAAATCGAACCCAGAGGGGTATGCCAGATAGAGCAGCACATAGAGACAGACCTCTTCCTACTTGTCACCACTGCGGCAAGGTAGGACACATTGAGAAGGAATGCAGGCGTAAGTTGGGACTATGTTTGAGCTGCGGATCCAGCCAGCACTTTTCCAGGGACTGTTCCGAACGCCGAGACGGAGCACCAAGACTAGCATTGCCTGCACCACGACCAGCTTATCCAGCAGCAGGAGCCCAGCAGACAGGAGTTGGTGGAGTCAGACCACCAGCCCCAGGAGGAAATCAGCAGAGACCACCACTGGCACCACAGGCAGCCCTATTTCAGCAGCAGCAGCAGCAGCAGAGAGGTCCAGCTCAGGGACGGGGACAGGCATTCCCATTAGCTGTTGAGGAGGAGGCTACAGCAGGCGAGGTCATCGCAGGTACTATTTTAGTAGCTTCATTACCTGCTGTAGTTTTATTTGATTCTGGAGCATCGCATTCATTTATAGCAGCTAGCTTTGTAGCCACCCATAGAGTAGCTACCGCACCCCTCCCGAAGATGAAGAGGATTCTTACGGGAGGTGGTATTATTCCGGTTAGTGACATCTGTAGATCATGTTCTGTAGTCGTATGTGGCAGAGAAATGCGAGCTCAATTCCTAATCTTTTCTATGCCGGATTATGATGTCGTACTTGGTATGGACTGGTTAAGTCAGTACCATGCGACTCTTGATTGCCGACTTGGGCGGGTTATATTTAGACCGCCAGGACATCCAGAATTTGAGTTTCTTCGAGGAGCAGTAGAGCAAGGAGTTCAGCCTACTCTTAGGGTATTATCTGTAGAAGAGGAGACAGGTTACCCAAGAGTCATATCAGGTTTTGTGGATGTATTTCCTGATGATCTTCCAGGTTTACCGCCTGATCGGGAAATAGAATTCACAATAGACTTAACTCCAGGAGCAGAGCCAATCACTTCATCAGTTTATCGGCTAGCACCTAAGGAGTTAGTGGAGTTGAAGGAACAGGTAGATGATCTGTTGGAGAAGGGTTTCATTCGCCCCAGTGTTTCACCTTGGGGAGCACCCATCTTATTTGTGCCGAAGAAGGATGGAACAGTACGGTTATGCATTGATTATAGGGCACTAAATGCTGTAACCATCAAGAACAGGTATCCCTTACCACGCATTGATGATCTATTCGATCAATTGAGTGGTGCAAGGGTATTCTCGAAGATTGACCTTAGATCCGGCTATCATCAGATTAAGGTGAGAAAGGAAGACATCCCGAAGACAGCTTTCAGGACGAAGTATGGGCATTATGAGTTCTTGGTGATGCCGTTTGGTTTAACCAACGCACCAGCAGTGTTTATGAGCTTAATGAACAGGGTCTTTCATCAGTTCTTGGATAAATTCGTAGTGGTGTTCATTGATGACATTCTTATATATTCCAAGAGCCCTGAAGAGCACGAGGAGCATCTTAGAATCGTGTTAGAGACCTTGAGGCAGGAGAAGTTATATGCCAAGCTCAGTAAGTGTGAGTTCTGTATGGACAAAGTACCTTTCTTGGGACACATCATCTCAGGAGAAGGACTTTCAGTGGATCCAGAGAAAGTTGCGGCAATAGAGACTTGGCCTACACCTACATCAGTTGCAGAGGTAAGAAGTTTTCTCGGACTCGCAGGATATTACCGAAGGTTCGTAGAAAATTTCTCAAGGATTGCAGAACCAATGACGAAGCTGACACGAAAGGATCAGGAGTTTGTATGGACAGAAGACTGCCAGAAGGCTTTTGAAGAACTAAAGAGAAGATTAACAACAGCACCTGTCTTGACTCTTCCTACAGGGTCAGGAGGTTTTGTTGTTTACAGTGATGCATCAGGCAGCGGATTAGGATGTGTTTTGATGCAACATGGGAAAGTTATTGCTTATGCGTCGAGACAGTTGAAGGACCACGAGAAGAACTACCCCACACATGATCTGGAGCTAGCAGCAGTGATATTTGCATTGAAGATATGGAGACACTATCTTTATGGAGAGAGGGTAGAAATCTTTACTGATCACAAGAGTCTAAAGTATGTGTATACTCAGAAGGAGCTTAACATGAGATAGAGACGCTGGCTAGAACTAATGGTGGATTTTGACATAGATCTGCAGTATCATCCGGGAAAGGCGAATGTTGTTGCAGATACACTCAGCAGGAAGCCTACGGCGTATTTCTTGACGATGCAGCCCGAGTTATTGAGAGATTTACAGGAGCTACAGATAGAGGTTATCGTACCGGGACAGAATGGATTGATGGCTAACCTTGAGATTCAGTCATCACTCATGGAGAAGATTAAAGAAGCATTGCCCACCAATGCTAGATTCCGAAGACTCAAAGAAAGGACAGAAGCAGGTATGCAGACAGGACTACGCATCCACGAAGACGGGACATTGAGGTTTGGAAATCGCTTGTATGTTCCAAATGGAGAATTGAGACAGGAGTTAATGACTGAAGCACATAGCTCTATGTACTCTGTTCACCCAGGAGGAACCAAGATGTATCGGGACTTGAGACAGTATTACTGGTGGCATGGAATGAAGAGAGAGATCGCGAGATTTGTGGCCAAATGTTTAGTATGTCAACAAGTGAAGGCGGAGCATCAGAGAATTGCAGGTATGTTACAACCGCTCCCGATACCGGAATGGAAGTGGGAGCATATCACGATGGATTTTGTCACAGGATTTCCGAAGAGCCCCAGCGGAAGAGATGCAGTTTGGGTTATCGTGGATCGGCACACTTCTTGCCATTTAGAGTTGGACAGTCCACAGAGGTACTAGCTGACATGTATATGCAACAAATCGTCAAATTACATGGAGTACCTGTTAGTATTGTATCGGATCGAGATTCGAGATTTACATCTCATTTCTGGAGAAGCATGCAAGAGAGTCTAGGCACCAGACTCAAATTCAGCACGGCATACCACCCGCAGACAGATGGACAATCGGAGCGCACCATTCAGATCTTGGAGGACATGTTGCGATCATGTATGCTAGATTTCGGGGGATCTTGGGAAGATTATTTGCACTTAGTAGAGTTCTCCTACAATAACAGTTATCAGGCCAGCATTCAGATGGCGCCATTTGAAGCTTTATACGGACGGAAGTGCAGGTCACCTGTGTGTTGGAGTGACGTTGGTGAACGTCAAATACTGGGTCCAGAATTGGTAACACAGACAGTGGAGAAGGTAAAGCAGATACAGAATCATCTAAGAGCAGCTCAGGACAGACAAAAGCATTGGGCTGATACACACCGGCGTCCCCTAGAGTTCAAGGAAGGAGATCACGTGTTCTTGAGGATTTCGCCCACTCGGGGTACTATCAGATTCGGGAGCAGAGGCAAGCTGAGCCCAAGGTATATTGGGCCATTTGACATCCTCGAGCGCATTGGTGAGGTGGCTTATCGGCTTGCATTACCTCCATCCTTAGAGGGAGTGCATGACGTATTCCACGTCTCACAGCTGCGAAGGTACGTGACCGACCCAAGTCACGTAGTCGATCATTCAGAGATCGCGGTAGGCCCGAGCTTGAGGTATGAAGAGCAACCAGTTGGCATCCTCGACGTCAGTGAGAAGACATTACGGGGACAGACAATCAGACTGGTCCGAGTAGCATGGAAACATCATTCACCAGGCGAATCGACTTGGGAACGAGAAGATAGTATGCGCCAGCGTTACCCCCACTTGTTCGAGGAGGCAGTTGAAAACTAGGCCACCTTGTATTTCCATAACCCTTCTTTAGTAGCTTATTCTTCGATTGCGAGGACGCAATCCTTTTAAGGAGGGAAGATTGTAAATACCCTAAATTTCAGAAATAAAAGTTAATACAATTTTTCCCGTATTTTTGGTGTTCTTCTGGAATTTAAAAGCTAAGGTGATTGTGGGTTAAATAATTTTAAGTGTGACCAAATGGAGTTAAAATATTCTGGAAATAGAAATTTATTGGGTAAAATGGAAAACCGGACGCATGGCATTTTTCGGTGAATTTATTGGACACCGGAGCAATGTATCGAGGACCTTAAGCTGTTGGATTGGGAACCAAACCCAAATTCGAACCAACCCAGACCAAACCCGACCCGCTGCAAACCCTAGGCGGCCGCCAACACTGTAGCAGCCTATAAAACCCTCCTCGTTTTCCGTGCTCAGCCATCTGAACCCTAGCCGCTCATCCCCATCGCCGTCGTACTCTGAACCCTAGCCGCTCATCCCCATCGCCGTCGTACCCTGAACCCTAGCCGCTCATCCCCATCGCCCGCGACTCCCCTCGACCCCGACACCGCCGAATCCCAGCCCCGCTGTCGACTCCAAGCCGAACTCCGACGCCTCCCATCAACCCCCCCTGCTCGAGACGTCGCCGCCGCCGCCGGATCAACCTCCCTAGCCGCAGTTCGTCCCCGACGCCGCGACTCCCCTCGACCCCGACTCGCTGCTGGGAACAGCAGCCGTCGACCTCCGTGTCCGCCGTATCCCCTTGACGTGCCGCCTACAGCCGTTCGACAGAGACCCCCACCCGCTCGTCAACCACCGCAGACCCCCACCGCTCGTCAACCTCCGCCGCGAGCACAGCGACCCGAGCGCGGCTTCACCCCGCCGCCGAGTCGCACAGCAACCCCGAGCGCGGCCTCACCCCTCCGCCGCGAGCACAGCGACCCCGAGTGCGACTCCTCCGCCTCACAGCAACTCCGCGGACACGAGGAAGCAGAAATTCTGAACCAGGACACGGAATTGGCTTTCGGACACGCGGAAAACAGAATTCGCGGAGCACTGTTCAGGTATTGATTTCTCCCAACTCGCGACTCCGTTTTCAATTCCGTCGATTGCTATGCGTAGACTGTATACCCCTCTCGGTGCCCGTGCAATTCGCTCGGTGCATCGCGTCTTGTAGTAGTCGTACACCGCGATCCAAAACAGGAAAAAACAACGCCCTGTTTCACCTCGGAACTGAGCCCGCCCCGCCAATCGGGACGACTTGGTCGCACGTGGTCTTTACCAAACTGTGCGCGACGTTGATACGGTCGTGTAGGATTTCGCAGAAGTCGATTCGGAGGTGCGTGCACCCCGGAATCAACGCGTATCCGCCGACGACACCTCGTATCCGCCGATTCTGAAACACGCTGTAACTTCGTGTACACACGTCAGATCGAGACGAAACTTGCGCCATCGGATCCGTAGTAATACGCTGGTCCTGTGAGCCAAGTTTGGTTCGATTCTGAGAACGTTGACAAAATCACGTATCGTGGGCCCCACAGGCTCCACTTGACGGGTGATTTTGAGATCGACTCATCGGAATCCAATTCTGAAAGTTCCGTTGGGTTCGTATCATCGTTTCTGACTTGTAGACACTGAGTTTGCAGAATTTGGAGACCTTTGACCCTGACACGCTTTTCGGTGCAAAGTGGCCCACATGTGGAACCCGCTTTGGCCCGAAAATGACCTTTTTGCCCCTGTGTCCAAATTGGACGTAAGGACAGGCATTTCCAGCTATTTGACATCTTCTGAGACTGTTGGTGATATTTATTACAGCTTTTGGAGTAGTCCCTACCGGATCCACAGATATCAGGACGACAGTTGTTGATATCCGAACATCAGGCAAGTGTACCTTGCCACTCTATGCAGCTTAGTTATCTATTTTCCTTGCTTATTATATATATATTGCTGTGCATGCTCAACCTAGGACCGTGTGACGTACTTAGTGTCCGATTATCAGTCGGGTGCCGACACTGTACGCAGTGTTGGGTACGGTCATCTAGAGATGGACATCCGTGACACTTTATTCTCGTACTTGTCATATCAAGTACTCTATGACCCAGGACACTTGACACTATTCATGAGACAGGATTTTCTCGAGATATTCGTGGTGATTCTGTATAGGATACAGGACATGGACATTATACTATTAGATACTTTATGACTGGTTGCATTTAGCTATGATCGCGCTTGACATGGGCATGAGACGTTGTGGTCATGATATGCGTGGTTACATTGGGTGGGGAGAGACACACAGGCTACAGGCTGTATTTATATATATCTTCTATTATTGAGAGGTCGTAGACTCTCGTAGCAGAGCTAGACCCACTACCGGTTATTACCGCTACCGGCTCCCCGACACAGAGCTTGTAGTGGCTCAGCCTGAGACTAGTGATGCTCCCACTTGCATTTACACTTAGATGGTTACATATTTACCCTTTGTTTCATTTAGTTATATATTGCTGCACTGCTTATCTGTATTTATTGGCATGAGCTTTCTTGTACCTTGCTATGTCCCCTGAGGACCTGGATCCGGATTTTTGTTCCCAGATTTTGCAGACGAGGTTTATCCCGAGGTTTACGGGACCGGAGCAGGAGCTGATCCAGGAGTTGTACCACCATCCGAGGACGAGGTCTTAGCTGAAGACTTCTCTTGAGCACCCTTGTTTATGCTCAGCTTTTATTATTTATTTCAGTCTTTCATATTCTGGTCAGATGAACCATTGTACTAGATATTTATCGGGTTGTTCCCCGAAGTACTATGTGAGACTTGCTGATGATTTACATTCCTTATTTATTTTGTGGATCATGTTTATGTCTTGTGTGGATGAGATTAGTTGTACCATGATTGTCGTAGACTTGTTTTACAGCTTAAGTATGCCCTGATGGATCCTTTATAGTGAGTTGGTCCATCGGTGCGTACTGCTGGCCGTTGACACGCGTCTGGTCCCACGGTATTTTGGGACTGGGGCGTGACAATACTGTATCCCGCGTTAAGCGATATATGTTCCGCACTAAGGTGCAGTAGAGACCGAGTCAAAGCTTGAATTGAATGATAAAGTCATTCAATAAGACCGACCCAGCATACACGCGACACGGTATAAGGAGCGAGTAGAAAATTATGTTTGAACGGATCTAGTGGTACCGATTACTATGCTTGATATAGATTCGATAATACAATAGAACAATTTGCGCTTAGAAAGTCTCGAGGACGAGACTTTTTTCTGAGTGGTGTATAATGTAACGACTCATTCCGTTCAAGCGGACAACCGATTCAAACGGCGCAAGTGCAACGACCCGACCCACTTTGCTCAGCGAGAAGACTCATTTGAGGCAAATAATTTCCAGATTTGGCCCTTCAGGAGTTCAGACTTAGACTTTCAAAGGCTCGCTCGGGGTATCGCTCGACCGAGGCGAATCATCGTTAAGGTGGGTGGCTACGATGAACTTGTCTTTGTTTAGCCAGCACACTTAAAATATGGACGATACATGCTAGTCGCTAGGTGAATCACCCCATGCATGCTAATAAATAATACAACGCACCTAGCTAAGAGAATAATCCCAACTTGTATTGCTTGTGTTAGAATATGGAAATAAAACTTGGCTTATAAATGGACCTTCGCATGCTACATTTGCCTTGTGCAAGTACATCCCGCTATGACTCGAGTAGATCGTTGTATACTCTTCGTAGTGCACTGCTTCACTTGTTTACACTGCACATCCCTAGATTATGTCGCTCGATATGTCACTGTACGGTTCACTCCTCGCACTACATGTAAGCCCCCTCATTTTTGAATAAGGTTATTTTGGTATTTTTCAATTTATTTTAATTATTTTATTTAATTGAATAGATTAGAGTAGTAATTTCTAAAACCTTCTTTTAGATAAATATCCCTTTGTCATGGCTTTGATATTTTGAGCAATGGACGACATTTTTTCTTCCAACAAAATTTATAATAATAATTTTAATTGAGTCTAATATAGTTGGAACATGGATTTTGCATTTATTTGATTTCTCCCATGCTCCAAAAATATTAACGAACATCTAGAATTACGGTTACCGTAAAATTGTCTCATTTTGACTAGAACTTGACCCAAACACAATCCAAACACATGTAGGCATATAGTGCACCCAAATATCCCCATGTAAAAATATATTATATATATAAATAATATTTAAATTAATTTATTTCTATTTATAAGAGTTCTATCTATAGAAAGTGGTATAGGTGGCATCCTAGTTGGCAAATAACTACCTAACCACTTCCCTAACCAACCCAACAACCAAACCTTATCCAATCCTAACCATAACAACCAATCCCACCCTCTCATTTTCGGCCAAGAGCAGCTTCCCCTGGCCGAACCTCAATAGCATTAGGATAACCCCCTCCTATATTTAAATCTATTTAAGAAGACTATATATATATATATATATATATATATATATATATATATATATATATATATATATATATATATATATCAACTTACCACCAAATCCTAACCCTAACCATATCAAATCCCTTTCACATAGCTAGCCGACCCCTCCCCTCTCCCTCACGTGTGGAAACATCCCCCTTGCCATCTCACCCTCACAACATCATCTCCTCCACCAAAAATCCCCTCCTCTCTTCCAAAAGCTCCACTTTTCATCATCCTTCCACCATCTCTCCATCCAAACATTATTAAACCTTCAAGAAGAACCCCATCTTCCCCATAAATATATCAAGAACCCATTTTCATCATCAATAACCCATCACAAAGGGAGTAGCAAGCCAAGCACAAGCAAGAAGGAGTATTTCTTGGACAAGAAGAAGCACCATCCTCCAATCCTGTCACGATCCGCACCCGAAAATTAGGCATGAGCCGTGGGTACGTCCAGCCTACGCCGCAGCATCGGCGGTAGAACGCTGTCTAGGTCTCAAGACTACCAAACATAACTCATAACCTGTCAATGATCTCAACTCCATAGGGAGGACAATGATAATACATTGATAAACAATTCAATATATACTCAAATCACAATGACTATTGGAAATAAATGGCACAACGAGATATAAGAATAAAGAGTACTGACATAATTCAAGCACAACAACAAAATATAACACAAGTCTCAATTTTTAGAACAATGATACATAAATAGGACAGTCTAAATGCCTGTAGTTGGTGCCTCCTCTAAGGTGAGGGATTCCTCTAGGATCTCTGGTACAAAATCTCCCTCTACGTCCGGGCCATAGTGGGTAGGACAGAAGTCCTCCAAGTCCTCTGAAAAATATTATCCAGTCAGGATTGGAGCGAAGCACAAGCACTAAACAGCAGTTTTATTTATATTGACAAAACTATAAGAACAGTGTAAATACAAGATGAAAGTAATACTAGAAATATGGAATACTAGAGAATATGTAATCAGCAATAGTACATCTAGCAATGAATAGAGATATAAGTGAATGCTAAAACAAGTGAACTGAAATAAAGAATAAAATATCTGGCTATGTGTTTGAAATATCAGTTTATTATGTGATCGACTTGGGACAAGATCAGGCTTGTTATATATGATTGTCTATGATACATGTGAGGTCAGGCTAACCATCATGTTAGCTATGATGCGAGCAATAGTCAGGCTAATCATATATAACAGGCTATGAGGCATGGCGTAAGCTCTGCTGGTGTGGTAGAAGTGGGGTCCCCTCTGTTGGCCTCCTAGTACTATAGGTACCCTGGCTGGTCCCCTCTGAGCAGCTGCTCCACCCTGACCTGGACGAGTCTGAATAGTTGGACAGTCCTTCAGCTGATGTGCTGACGATCCACAGGACAAACATGTGCCCAACCTCTTCCTGCAAATATCTCTAGTGTGTCCTGCCTTCCCGCAGTACGCACACTGGACAGCGGGCTGAGTCTGCCTCTGTGGCTGTTGCTGCTGGGTGTGTCCTCGGGCTGGTGCCTGGTGCTGCTGATGCTGCTGCTGGTACGGCCTTTGTTGCTGCTGAAAGTGTGGACGCTTGCCCGGTCCCGTACTACCGCTCGCTCCTCCTGAAGTGTCGCGTCCTCTCTTGGGCCTGAGGTCCAAGTCATCCTCAATAATCTGGGCATCCATCAGAATATCCTCGAATGTAGAGTGCGACGTCCCGAAGTGCGAGATTTGATCTCCCTTGTCAGCCATTTTCTGAACTTTCGGGCCATGTCTCCTAGGTCTCAAATCATCGATGGCGCAAAATGACTCAGACGGCAAAACTCCACGGCGTACTCGTCGACTGACATGCTTCCTTGGACCAAGTCATGGAACTGACTCTCCAAGGCTCCCAGGGCTACATCAAGGAAGAACTTCTCCTTGAAGAGCTCCTTGAAGGCCTCCCAAGTAAGTCCCCCAACAATGAGTCTTGGCTCAGTACGAAACCATGTCAGCGCGATGTCAAACATCTGACTGTCGGCGGCCTCGATCTGAAGAATCTCCGGAATCTGCGCCAAGCGCAAGTTCCTCTCTATATCCTCTAGCCAGTCGTCGGTGTAGAGTATCCCCTCGGTACCCTTGAACTCCCGAGGCATCATCCTCTTGAAGTCCACTATAGTACCCGGCCTCTGGTGGTGTTGGCCAGGATGCTGGTGGTGCTGTGCAACTCTCTCCACAGCCTGAAGAGCCACCTGATGAGCATTCTCCATGCTCTCCCTCATCAGCTCTGTCTATGCCTGGTGCGCCTCCGCCTGCACCATCTGAGCCTCAGCCTAGACTCGCTGGGCCTCCGCTGACGTCCTCTGAGCATCTATCATGCCCTGGATCAGCACAAACATCTGTGCCCCCATCAACGGGCACACCTCCGGGAAACGGAGTCGGTGGTGGTGGAAGGTGCTCTGTCACAGCTGCGGCAACCCTCGGAACAGGTGGGGGAGGAGGACCCCCGAAAAGTGCAGATACTCCCACATAAACATGAGATGTAGGAGGAACTACAGATGTCTGTCCATCAGGTCGAGAGGTGGCAGACCTCTCTGATGCTGATGGCCCCAATTTCAAGGACCTAGTCTTCGGCGGCATCCTGAAGACAGACCGAAAGAAACAATTAAGGCAACAGATACGATATTATCAAGGAAGGACAGTAAAATTTAAAGGAAACAATTATTCATAATAGCATTTTAAGGATCAAAAATTTCCTAATTGTGATTGAGCATACTCTCAGCCTAAATCTTATTTCCTAAAGTAGGCTCGTAGCAATACTCTAAGTGAGCACCACTACGATATCGCTCTAAATGCGAATCCCGACCTGCATGGGCCACCACTAAAAATGTGTCACGACCCGCACCCGAAAATTGGGCATGAGCCGTGGGTACGTCCAGCCTACGCCGCAGCATCGGCGGTAGAATGCTGTCTAGGTCTCAAGACTACCAAACATAACTCATAACCTGTCAATGATCTCAACTCCATAGGGAGGAAAATGATAATACATTGATCAACAATTCAATATATACTCAAATCACAATGACTATTGGAAATAAATGGCACGACGAGATATAAGGATAAAGAGTACTGACATAAGTCAAGCACAACAACAAAATAGAACACAAGTCTCAGTTTTTAGAACAATGATACATAAATAGGACAGTCTAAATGCCTGTAGTTGGTGCCTCATCTAAGGTGAGGGATTCCTCTAGGATTTCTGGTACAAAATCTTCCTCTACGCCCGGGCCATAGTGGGTAGGACAGAAGTCCTCCAAGTCCTCTGAAAAATATTATCCAGTCAGGATTGGAGCAAGCACAAGCACTAAACAACAGTTTCATTTATATTGACAAAACTATAAGAACAGTGTAAGGAAATACAAGATGAAAGTAATACTGGAAATATGGAATACTAGAGAATATATAATCAGCAATAGTACATCT
Source organism: Iris macrosiphon (assembly GCA_036927795.1). Classification (NCBI taxonomy): domain Eukaryota; kingdom Viridiplantae; phylum Streptophyta; class Magnoliopsida; order Asparagales; family Iridaceae; genus Iris; species Iris macrosiphon. Next base: position 118,517,346 of record JAYESA010000008.1, on the reverse strand, counting down.
AGCAATGAATAGAGATATAAGTGAATGCTAGAACAAGTGAACTGAAATAAAGAATAAAATATCTGGCTATGTGTTTGAAATATCAGTTTATTATGTGATCGGCTTGGGACAAGATCAGGCTTGTTATATATGATTGGCTATGATACATGTGAGGTCAGGCTAACCATCTGATTAGCTATGATGTGATCAATAGTCAGGCTAATCATATATAACAGGCTATGAGGCATATAAATGGTCAGGCTACACCCTACGTGATGTGTGGGGTGAGCTATGATGCATGTAAAGTGGGATATGATCACATAATCTGCTAATATTTCCCCGTCCCCAGCTATTACGATGGATTCCAATCATGACTCCTCATGACAGGTATCTATGATGCTAACCCGTGTATCCATAGTGTCAGAATCAAGTATACTATACAACTAGAATCATAGAATAATCAACAAATAAAAACTGTCAGAGAATGTACTCGCATATGGTCCTGAACGATGAGTGAGGATCGATGCCCAAGGTGGAGCCACAAAACTAATTATCAATATTACTGTTAAATGGTGAAATAAAGGATAAACATGATTACTAACCAAGTATGAGGTTTCTAGGCCATGTCTAAGTCCATACTAGGTTAACTAGTTAATACCTTGCAAAACTTAACACTTCTAGTACCCACCTACTACTACCTCACTATTTAACACTAACCATACATTGGTGTCACTATGCCTATGATACTAGGTATCTCAATACCCATTAGATGTATAAATACTGATTCATGTAGATACTAGATAGACATAACTCATAAACTTAGTTATTAAGTTCAAACCTTGATATCTATGTTATACTAGATACTACCAATACATACAACTTATATATGTATATATATATATATATTATAGTATTAGGGGTAGCATAGTCCCATATACAATACCTTAGATGATATCCCCTGATCATGGTACTTGACTGAACTGGACTCCCTTGTCCCTTGTTAATATTCTCCAGGTATCACGGATACCCTAGGATGTACCGATACACTTGTTTCAGTCCTACACATCAACCCTCTGGTTAGCTATTACCCTCATCACACACCTGCATCAAAACTTGTACTAATATTTCCCAACAACTTGTGCACCCCAATGTTCTTACCTGAGATCTTAGCATACACACCCACATATTGTACTTCATGTGCACAACCCTTGTGTGCCATTGCACAGTAGTTAGCCCTTCCCTCTAGTACTTCCAAAATTCTAATTTCTTCCCACACACAAATCTGGTTATCAAGACAGACCCAACCCCTCTCTGATACAATGCACAATGTTTGACACAGGCCACACTATAATACTAACTCCTCATAACACCTCAACTAACCTCCGCCCTCCATGCACATACACGATGCACACCATGTCAGCAGACACTCCAACTGATATCAGTTACTTGACTGATACCTAGAGATTGCACATTACCTTGCCTGGGGAAATTCTCACTGAGCCAACTGCTGACTGACACAGTGATACTCAGTGTCGCAGGAACCCACTGCTACTTATAAATCTTGATACCCACTTGATAGCCAAACTTTCACCAAGTCGAGGGTTACCTACTGATACTTGTATTAATTCAACATCTCAACTCGACTCCCTGTTTCCCTGGCACTCAAACCCCTGTAATGCATACTGCACACTGAGGTAAAAATGCTCAAGTTCTTCCCCTCAGCTGAACTGTACTCCAAAAGCAGTGCAGTGTCTGCACTCTGCCATTGCATCTACTGCTATTGGTTAGAGTATCAGTATCTTGTTGAGCTGCTCACTCAAGATACACTGAACCCTAGCAACCAGAGCCCCACTCTAATATCCAAACCTGGGCTCTTCCCTCACTGATGCACAGATGCACAGTTCAGGGGGAAGCCCGACTCCTCAAGGTTGGTACACTGAACACATGACCTCTCGAATTCCACTGTACTAGTCATTGCTATTCACTGATACGGATATCTGACAACCAAAGATACTACACACTGCACAGCAACATGAAGAACATACTGTATTGAATTCCAACACTCACACTACTACTTATACATCACTGAGACACCGAACTCTCACATATCTAACACATCTACACAATACAACACATACAGGGAATCTAATTCACTAACTCCTCACAGGCACACAACTTAAACACTCACACTCACTGAGACTCAAGAAATTGACACTCACAGTGAACCCGACTGTGCAACCCTTCATAGTCACACATATACAATAATGCGTATACGTATATATATATATATATATATATATATATATATATATATATATATATATATATATATATATATATATATATATATATATATATATCAAACCATAAGAAACTAGGTCCTATAAATAGGCATTCCTCCCTTTAAGCATTTCTACAAGCACCTAGTGTGCTGAAAATGAGATACACATGATACTCATGAATACCCATGCTTAAAACCCCAAATCGAAATCAAACCTCTACGTATATGATGCAAACATGCAAGAATATATATCCCTATAATTAGGGCTTACGAAAATTTGGGGAAAATGCATCATTGGATCACAAAACCCCAAAATCACCTATGACTCCATGGAAAATTCTCATGCAACCAAAAGAGTCATTCTTAATTCAAATGGTGGGCTCCTAATGGCCAAACAAACAATTAAAATAGGATTTAAATGAGGTTTTCTGAACTTTCACCTATTGGGAGATGGATTCCCAATGTACCTTCTCTTTCTCCAAGCCTCCTTGGTCCAAGCTCCTAGGTTTCTCTTGATGGAGAAGAAATGAGGGTTTCTAGGGCTAGAAATTCTGAAATTTGAGGAAGGGAAGATGATTTCTAAATGATGGCTATTCTTAGGGTTTTCTTCATGAATGAAGAGAGGCTTGAGGGAGGCTCCCTCTAATTATATAGGACTAGGGTTAGGGTTAGGGCTTCTAATGCAAAGAGTCTATTTTGTCTTTCATGACTTGTCATGAAGAACTAATTAATTAAAGGGGTTTAGTCACACATTGAGTGGTTTAAACTAGATGATAATTTAAAGTAGGGATTTGTCAAAGGGTTTATCTAGTGGATTCTTAGGTCTAGTCCATTAACCCATGCATTAAAGAGCACCAAACAATTTGTATAATAAACATATCATACATTATATTAACACAATAAATTAAATATGGTAATTGGCAATAAAGCCCTATTCTAGAAATGTGGTAGTGACAAATCCTCCAAAAGTTTCGGTAAATCTTAAATCCTTCTTTCTCAAATCCCATGGCATGATACTTTTAGGTTATGTAAAATTATTGATTTAGAACCCATATTTTGCCATCTTGTTCTCATATTAGAATATATGGATTTTTTTTCATGAAAGTTTTGTGATAATTTGCTTGTTGGTAGAACTAGTTTAAGACTTTTGATGCGATTACTTAAGAGAATCATATTAATTATTAAAACTGAATTGATAGGTATTTAATTGCTGGAAAATAAGTATTTTAAAATTATTTTCTGTAATTTTAATGTCAAATCTGAACCCTATAATTAAGGGCCACTAGCCTAGGTTTTCAGGTGACTTTATGATATTGTTTGCTAGTAAATAGAGGTTATTTTGGAAGGAATAAAGAGATAAATATTTTTGAGATTAGATCGGAATATATTATGATATAAAATAATTTTTCATAAATATAAACTATACTAATGGACTGACAATGTCTCGGACAAATTTCGGACAAAACTAGTCAACCTAAAGTGGCAAAAATCTTAAAATATGTTGATTTTGTCAAATCTGAAATTTATTGCTAAAAAATTCATATAAATCATGTTTAAATCTGGAATATATGATTTATTATGATATATTTTTATGTCCTTTAATTGGGGACTTAAACTTAAATTTTGGAAGTCAAAAGCCAAGAAACTAGGTCCTGATACCCTGTAAAAGTAAGCAAAGTTGTTAGGAATAATAATGGGCTTGGTTTTGCATGGCATCGAAAAAATTATAGAATTAAGTTATAATTACAAGAATTCATGATTGGACCCTTAAGTATTTTATTGGTGTTTAGGTCAATTGAATTCTGAAGGAGTGGATGCGGGATCATCTTTACCATCACTGACTGCAGAACCAGACAAGTGTACCTTGCCAAGATGTTTACAGTTCTACATTATTTATTTGATATTATTTTTATGTATTAGATATTATATTTTTGTGGCTTGGTTGATATACTTGTTGAGCCTAGGGCCGTTATATGGTACTTTGTGTTCGAACAAGATTCGGGTACCGACATCCCCTGCGAAGTCGAGTATCGTAGTTAGAGAGTCATTTTTTCGAATCCATGATTTGTGCATATGTTATTTGCACATCCGACCGTAGGACACTGGACACGATACTCATGTGGCAGAGTCTTTCTCGACTTGTTCGTGGTACTTGGACTCTGGATAGGACTACATGATGCATGCTATAGTGATAAGGATAGTTATACATATTGACTATGACTTGTGCTGATGGTTAGAGGTCATGATCTTGCGTGTCTTGATTGAGATGTGACGTTACATTGGGTGGGGACAGTCTTCATCGTGCTCTGGGCATATTTTACTTATTACTATTTATTGTGTATTAGGCTTTAGGTTCCCTATGCAAAATCTAAGGTATTATATATATATATATATATATATATATATATATATATATATATATATATATATATATATATATATACAGCTTCCTCCTGGTTCTCCCACACGGAGCCTTGATTATACTATTAGATTACGGAAGTGTCCCTTGAGATCTTTCGTGAGTACCAGCCCGGGGTACGATATCATACTCTCATTTGCATATCACATAGTTGGTTGTTGTAGTTTTCCCAATTTTTATAACGCTATACTGTTTACTTCTGGCTTGAGTGTTTATTGTACCTTCTATGTCCCCCTAGGACCTGGATATGGATTATGTCCCCTTAGGACCTGGATATGGTTATGTCCCCAGGTATTGACAAGGAGGTTTATCTTGAGGTTTACGGGCCAGGAGCTGATATCAGAGCAATACCAGCAGCCGAGGACGAGGTGGTACTTGAGGACTTCTCTTAAGTTCTCATATTCTTTATGTTTGATGACTTGTGATTCTTAGTTATGGATTTGGATATTTTCTCTCATTATGTTGATACGGGTTGTTCCCCGTAATATTTATAATTATATTGTGATAAACAGTTTTCTTTATGGTATTGATGGTTTAGACTGGTTTATCTTCTTGCCTCTTATTTATGAATTGGTGGATGAGATTAGATACATAGACTATGACATATATATTGTAGACCATGTTAGTTGTATTATAGCTTAAGTGCACTCTAAAGGGTCCATTAAATTGTGTTTGTCCATTGGAATTGTGCTGCTGGCCATTGCCACATGGCTAGTTTCTCGGTATTTTAGGACTGGGGCGTGACACTCCCCCCTTAGACCATGCCAACGTAAATACTTATGTTTCATATAAATGCATGATTGCCTGATTACTTTTAGTTTGTACTCGTTGTCTCATTTCAATGCTTGTCACTTATATTATGCCACAATCAAGTAATACTATATGTATCGTACATGCATCTAGTTAGCCAGAAGACTATCAAATAGTTCTTCTGTGCAATATGAACATGCAAGTATCCGGGACCGTTAAGTCGCCAAGGCAGTCCCTGAACCAAGGGAATGCATCAAGTCAAGTTTAACTCTGAACGAGAAATCATGTCAAGTAAAGCAAGAATTACAGCTCGTGGAGCATACTCGTTCTGGACAAGAATCAAGAAATAGTATGTCATGAATTCTATAAATCTGAGACCCAAGACTTGCATGTCGCGGATAACTTGTGTACAAGGTATTGAATGGGTTCCTGCAGACGGTCTCCGGAGCACTGCGGCCGATCCGATCAGGACGGAATATCTATTAGTCTGTCTGTCGGGCAGGGATGGCGTGTAGCGCCTTGTGAACCTTCCTTCACTCCATTCTCGCTCTTAGACTAAATAATCGTCTGTTGGAGAAAGAAATGGCATGTAGCGGGGCTCGCCACCTGCGTTGCATACCATTTCTGTCCTGCAATTAAAACTCGTCCTTTATGGCTATGCCAACGACTTCTGTTCATATAGATAAGTCATCCTCACTTAGCGGCAATCCGTGTGCGAGTCATTGCATCATATCTGGAATCTGAAACACCTGAACGATTATGAGTAAAAGATATCTGTACATAACTGAACACTTGAACATCTTCTGTAACACACATGATAATCCGTGTAACTCGTGCATACGAAATATAACCTCGCTCACGACACTTATGTTTTCTTATGCTATTGTCCCTGGGTGTAAACCCTCTGATTTTTCAAGAATTTTTAATTTGATTTTTTCACAATTTTCTGTAATTTTTTGGAATTTTTTTGTAATTAAAACCTAGGTATTTTGAAATTAAATAATTTTTATTTGTTGTTAATTAATATTAAAATATTATGAAAATAATATTTTATGGTGTAAAATAAAAAACTAGACATAGGATAATTTTTCGGGAATTTATTGGACCCCGGAAGCATTTTTAAAGCCCTAAAAACTAATTTATATAAACCGAATTAAAAACCTAGAAATAAACCCTGAACTAAACCCGGTTTATTTGAAATAAACCAAACCAACTGAACCAAACCGCTGAACCGAACCAAGCCAACCCAGACCTAACGGGTCGGGTCGGGTCGGATCCGAATCGAACCCGACCCGGACCCGAAATCCGAATTCCGAACCCTAATCCTAATTCGGGTCGGAATCACTGTTCCGACCCGGCGGCGCGCGTATATAAATCCCTTGGAAGCTCCGTCCCGCCGCCAGATCTCTCTCTCTCTCATCTCTCCGCCGCAACCCCGCTCCGGTCACTTCCCGTCGTCCTCTCTCCTCCGCCGCTGCTCGACTCCCTCTTCTCCATCCTCCGCCGACCCGAACTCCACAGCCCCCATCGACCAACCGCTTCTCTCCGCCGCTGCTCGACCCCCTCAGACCCCTAGCTCCTCCTTCGGCTCTCCCCCCTAGCCGCCTCCGGCCAGAGCCGCCCCGGCTAGCATCGCCCCTACCGGCCGCCCAGCCCAGCAACCCTCCGGCGAGCCCAGCCGACTCCGGCAAGCCCTAACCCTAGATCGGACACGACTCAGCCAGGACACAGCTCATGTCAAGGAGACACACGGACACGTGAAATTCAGACTTCACGGAGCCCTGTTCAGGTAGCGTTTTCTCTCTCCTCGTGATTCCGTTTTCCGTTCCGACAGTTGTGTCGCGTAGACTGTATAACCCTCTCGATGCCCGTGCAACCCGCTCGGTGCGTCGCATCCTGTGGTGATCGCAAACCGTGATCCAAAAACAGAAAAACCAACGCCATGTTTTACCCAGGAACTGAGTGCGCCCTGCCAAACGGGACAACTTGGTCGTACGCGGTCTTTACCGAAACGTGTGCGTCGTTGATACGGACGTGCGGGATTTCGCAGAAGTTGATTTTGATGTGCGTGCACACTGGAATCAACGCGTATCCGCCGACAACGTCCCGTATCCGGCCATTCTGGAATACGTCGTAACTTTGTGTACATACGTCGGATCGAAACAAAACTTGTGCCAACGGACTCGTAGCAATACGCTGTTCCTGTGACCCAAGTTTGGTTCAATTCTGAGAACGTTGACGAAATTGCGTATCGTGGGCCCCACATGCTCCACTTGACGGGCGATTTTGTGATCGGCTCATCGGAATCCAATTTTGAAAGTTTCGTTGGGTTCGTATCATCGTTCCTGACTTGTTGACTCTAAGTTGGACGAATTTAGAGACCTTTGACCCTGACATATTTTTCAGTGCAAAGCGGCCCACATGTGGACCCCGCTTTGACCGGAAATGTTATTTTTGCCCATGTGTCCAAATTGGACTTAAGGACAGGCGTTTCTAGCTATTTGATATTTTCTGAATCTAATGGTGATGTTTATTTCAACAACCGGAGTAGTACCTGCAAATCACACTGAGACCAGAGCTACAGTTGGAGCCAGAACCACAGGCAAGTGTACCTTGCCAACATTGCAGTTCTTGTTACATATTTTCTTGCCTTATTTATATATTGTTGCACATGCTTGACCTAGGACCGTGTGGCTTACTTAGCGTCCGATTAATAGTCGGGTGCCAACACCGTACGCGGGATTGTGTAACGTCACATAGACATGGATACCGAGACCCTATACTTCTCGTACTTGTCTTATCAAGTACATCATAACCCAGGACACTTGACACTATTCATGAAACAGAATCTTCCTGAGATATTCACGGTGATTCTGTGTAGGATACAGGTTATATGACATAGACATTATATTCATAGACATTAGATGACTTGCTGCATTAGATATGATCTTACGTGACATGGACATGAGACATCGTGGACATGAGACGTGTGATTACATGGGGTGGGAAGACACACACAGGCTACAGGCTGATTTTATATATAATACATAGTAAACTACATAGTAAAATACATAGTTATTACTGCTACCGGCTCCCCGACACAGAGCTTGTAGTGGTCTCAGCCTGAGTACTAGTGATGCTCTCACTTGCATTTCACATAGATGGTTACATATTTACCCTATTTATTTTATTTACTATTTCACTGCATTTATGTTGGCTTGAGTTATTTTCTACCTTGCTATGTCCCCTGAGGACCTGGATCCGGATTATGTCCCCAGGATTAGCTGACGAGATCTATCCCGAGGTATACGGGACCGGAGCATTAGCATTAGCAGAAGCAGGTGCATACATTAGAGCAGAACCAGGATCTGAGGACGAGATCGTACCAGAGGACTTCTCTTGAGTATTGGCTTGAGATACTCATTTATTTCTGTTTCTAGTACTTTATTTTCAGTCTATTGCATTGATGTATCAGACTTGTTCTCGGATTGTTCTCCGAGACACTTTTATTGAGACTTGTTAGTTTATATTTATTTTGCATTTATTCTGGCATTTGATCTGTGATTATCTGTTGTGGATGAGATTAGAATAGACTGTGACTTGTATCATTGGACCTATTTATTGTTGTATTACAGCTTAAGTATGCCTCGATGGATCCATTAAATTGTGTTTGTCCATCGGTGTGTGCTGCTGGCCATTGTCACGTGTCTAGTCCCTCGGTATTTTGGGACTGGGGTGTGACGCTGGGTTTCATTATAAATATTTTTGCTTGGTTTAACTTGGTTTGCCTTGGACAGAGAAGGACGAATGGTAAGTTGGTAAGTCTCGCCGTGTTCCTTTATATCGCACGGCGTACTGCCACACGAGTTAGGCATTTCATTATGCCATGAAACTGATCCTAAGGCAAGACTAGAAAGATAACTTAATAGATGGTGCATGAAATATTTATAACGTGTTTGGATTTGTCGAGCGGGCGAGAGGCCTCCCTACCAGTGCATTCATGTACTGATAACCCACCAGATTGCTTGCAGGGTGTGAAAGAACCTCATTTGGTGCAAAAAATTCCTTCGTGCGTGCGAAGGCGTGGAGTTCACTCTGGAGCGTTACGTCCGGAACAGAAGCACATATACAAGACATAATGTTAGAACATCGCCTATGTATCATTCCACAAATGTAGCTACTTGGCACGCTTTTACTATTCAGAGAGAGAGAGAGGGTTGAGCGACTTGTAATCTCGGCCAAGCGTCGCTTGTAACACTTGTTCAATATCAATAAAGAGCTTGTTTTACTTCTATACTTGTGTTATTCAATGCTTCCGCTATTGACGACTCTGTGAACTTGTTACCAACCGTCTGTTCGTTTATTATTTTGCTTCACTCGGACTATCTGTACGACTTTGTGGCTTAGACATTTTACCTTCTATTCGGATCATGGCCTTGCACGGATGTAGCTTCAGCTCGTGCGGCATCACGTCCAGATGGGAAAGATCGTCCCACGGGAGCGTTGGCGCGGTGATTCGCACCTAGCGGGGATGGCCGATTACCTGCAGGAGATCGGGACATGACAACTTCTTCACACATATCCATCCTAGACGACTCGTGAATTTGGGTTCCATTCTGACGACATATTGTCCATAAGCGAATTTGGGTTCCGTTCTGACGACATATTGTCCATAAGCGGGTCTCATAAGATAATCTGGGTTCTGTTCTAACAGTTGATTTAGGATGACCGTCAAAAAAATGTAGGCCTAAACGCAAGTTTTTAATATTATATAAGATCCTTTGTAGAGACGTGAGCGAGATTTGTCAAAGTCAACCGTCAGGACTAGATCAGATCAAAATTCTTTTCTGGATAATATGTAAACACAAATTTTGAACATTATAAGAGATCCTAAAACTAAACAATCCAATATATTGGATTGAATCATCAAATGTAGTATGTGAAGTATTGTTTTCATTAAAATATTGGATTTTTTTTTAGCAATAGTAAATCAAAGACTATCGAAGTGGTGGAATCTGGACGGTCTACGTTAATGAATTAATTTCTAAACAATTATAAAATATAATTTTGGTGGGATGAGGGGAGTCGATCCAAGTTTTCCTTCCTTGTTCCTAGCTTGGTCATTGAATTTTAATTTAATTTAACTTAATTTAATTTAATTATCATAGCTATCCATATGACTATGATAGAATATTAAAGTAAGGCTACATTTTCCTCTTGGCACGCTAAAAGTGGAGATTGATTAAGACTAACGAGAGAGCACATAACATGACGCGGATGAATACGGCATTTCGGCCTCAAAAGTGTCAATCATAATAAGGACTTTTGGGGGGTTTCGGTGGAAAATGCCACCCCCACCACCGCCGACAATGACGTCACTGTCGATGAATCAATCGCCATCTCGTAGGCAATCGAGTACGCTCGTAGTCGTGGGTTGACACAGGGTGGTGGCAATAATGCTGAGTTTACTGCCAAATGTTTACAATCTTCTTACAGTACTCTTTTCTCCTGCTACGTGGGCTATATTCGACTCCACTTCTTTCTTCAATGAACGGTTGTTACGTAACTTTTTTGTCACGTAGCGACCATCAGATCCGTTCTATCTTTTTTTTCTTCTTCCAATAAATAACTGTCACGTGAACGTCACGTAGCTGTTACGTGACGATTATAAAAGAGTTGTAGGTATTTTGTTGTAGTCCTAGCAATTGCCTTAAATCCAATCAATGTAGTTGGTAGTGTTGCCTCTGATTCAGCAATCCCAATGGTACACTGAACTGAGTCATCGTGCCCACCAATGGAGCCCATTTTTTTTCTTACTTTTTAGGTCCACAAATTGGTAGGTATCAACCAACCATGGCAATTTGGTTTTGGGATCAGGGGGAATGGTTGGTCCACACTTTTAGTCTATAAGGATGTTTTTTTTTTTCTTTTTTTTTTCTTTTTTTTTTCTTTTTTTTTTCTTCAAGGCATATGTTTGGTCAAGCTTTCAAGGATCTAGAAAACAAATATTACACACAATTTTGTTTGTGTTTTTTATATTGTTAATATTTATGGATAGACTTTGGGTACTGAATTTATTTGTTTTAGTTTTGGGTATCTGAATTTTTTTAGTGACACATTTTAGTGACAAACATTCGTCATAAAGACTCTTTTCGTTGGGGATGAACATTATTCGATTTTGGACCGAAAATCGAATCGAACCGAATAAGAGATTCGGTTCGGTTTAAAAAATCGGTTCTGTTTCGATTTGAAAATACTAAATTTTTTTTATTCGATTTCGGTCTTGAGTTTCGGTTTTGATCCAAAACGAAAACCGTATAAGGTATATATAAATAAACCGAGAAAACGAATAAATCGAAAACTGAACCGATTTAATTCGGTTCGGTTTGGTTCGGTCATGGGCCATTTCGGTTCGATTTCAGTTTTGCTTATCCGATTTTCGGTCGAATTCGATTTTGCTTATTAGGTTCGATTTTGGACCGAATTAACCGAATGCTCACCTCCTACGTTTCGTCACTAAAAGTCAAATTTTATCACTAAAATGTGTCACTAAAAAAATTTGAATACCCAAATCTAAAATGGACAAATTCAGTACCCAAAGTTTAATTAAGTCATAAACCTGGTACCATTATACAAAATAATCTTATTTATTGGGTGGGGTTTCAAAACTCAGAGCTCACAAAAGTCTTATTGGAAGATTTAAAAATGTTAACAATGGCTGTTATAATAACTTAATATCTCTACTATTTATAAAGATATTTGAAAATAGTTCAAAATGGACCGTCTAAATCATATCTATATTCTCTCGTAATTAAAAATTAAATAAATTTTAACTATTTTTTTAACTACATACTATTATCTAGTTATAGTCAAATATCTCTAACTCATGTGGTTAAGTTGAAAGATATTCTATATGACTGGGTGAATTTGATCCACGGAACTACGTATCTATAATTTTTTTTAATTTTAATTATTTTTTAGAAATTTTTTTGCATACGTGCAAAACACAGTGCACATTACTACTGTATATATGCTCTTGGAGCTACATTTGTTTTATTATTGTAATATTATAAATCTTGGTCCCTCCGGTCCTCTTGATAATCTTCTGCACCCATTGATAAATTAACATTTTTAACGATTATTTACGCAAACCTTCCGATGTTATATGTTTATTACACGAAGATTTTTTATTTTAAAACTAATTACGGTAATATTTTCTATATTTTATATTTATTACATAAATATTTTCTATAATTTGTGCTTTATGTAAATGATTGTTACATTAACCATTCTTATTTTGAAAATAAAACATAAAACATAGAAAAATTTGTGTAATTATTTTCAAAATAAGAAAGATATGTTTAATAAATATAAAACATAGAAGAGAGATTAGTGTAACTAATCCTTTTAATTTCTTAATATTTAATGGTAATATTTTTTAAATTATTGAATTACTTTGACATTTTTAAAGATAACGAATATATTTGTTTGAAAAGACCATTCTTTAATTATGAAACTTTTATTTTATGGAAAATATTCTTATTTTCTAATCACGATCGTTCATTATTCTTTTATTTATTTTTTAGTAAAAACAATCATGTATTATTATATAGATAGATAATAATTTATTTAATTTTTGGACTTTTTAGTTGGTAGATAAAGTAGCAGTTATTTTCATGCAGAGGCATAATTGTTTTTGGCTAATATTTTTTTTTTTTACTTCCCGCCATAACGCACGGGATTCGATTTAACATTCAAAACTTTTTGTGCACATTGCATTGCATGTCTTTGGGATAACTGCCCTCCAACTCTCACAATTTATAAATTGAAGAAATAATACGCTCCCGTAACTCGATCCACTGACCTTCTGCCACCCAGCCGGGATCTTATACCTCTTCTTGGTAACCACAAGTGTCACTCGAGTTCGGTGCTAAATTTTAACTTGATACCCTCAATTATTCAAGTTTTTCAACTAGATATCCTAAACATTAAACTAGACAACTTGATACAACCAACTATTAAATATTTTTAACTTCGTAACTTTCGTCGGTCATGGGTTAAGTTTGTTGGTGTTTTTGCCTTTGGACTAAGAAAAATAGTCTCACATTGGCTACACCACCAAGTGGGTATCTCAATATAATCTTTGCTTGTGTTGAGGTGTAAACATGGGATGTGGTGAGGCACATGGGTGCCATATGGGGGTATTTTTTTAGGAGAAAAAAATGATTAACTCAATGAAAGCATTTATATTTTTTGTTATTCTCTTGGAAAAATTTCTTTAGGAACCCTTTGCGACTCGAATTCGGGCTCAAGGGCACAAAGTTGCGCTTGTTGGCGCACTTTTCACTTACGTTTTATGCAAGAGGTGCATGCGCGGAAGCATAAGTCGAGTGCTGAGCGGACGGTGCGTGGATGGGTGCGCGGATGGGTGCGCAGGCTGTGCGCATGCTATGCACGGACTATGCGCGTATGCACGTTTACGCGTATGCGCACGTTCGTTGCTGTACAACTGCGCGCATGTGTTGCTGGACCGTATGCAATCGAGTACGCTCGTAGTCGTAGGTGACATAGGGTGGTGGTGGTTTAAATCTAATCAATCTAGTTGGTGGTGTTGCCTCTGATTCAGCAATACCAATGGGACACTGAACTCTGAATTGTGCCCACCAATGGAGCCCATTCTTTTCTGATTTTTTAGGTCCACAAATTCGGAATCCGAGTGACCATTGTTGTTGTCGAAAATAGATATAAGATTCTGACTGGATGACAAAAGATCAGTAGATCGAACCACGAAATCTTATTATTATTTTTATTTATTTAATAAAAATTGAAAGACAATGAATCCAAAAAATATATAATACAGTGTGCACAAAATTTTAAACGTTATGTTGAACATCTAAAAAAAAAAAAATCCACAAATTGGTTGGTATCAACCATACCAACCATGGCAAACTGGATTTGAGATCAGGGGAATGGTTGGTCCGCACTTTTAGTCTATATAGATGGGTTTGAGAAAGGTTGGTTTTAAAGATCATAAATTTTCTTTTTTCTTTTTCTTCAAGGCATGTGTTTGGTCAAGCTTTCAAGGATCTAGAAAACAAACATTATACACAATTTTGTTTGTGTTTTCTATATTGTTAATATTTATTGGGTGGGATTTCAAAACTCAGAGCTCACAAAAGTCTTATTGGAAGACTTAAAAAAGTTGAGAATGACTGTTATAATTACTTAATATTTTTACTATTTATAAAGATATTTAAAAACTATTCAAAATGGATCGTCTAAACTGTATGTATATTCTCACATAATTAAAAATTAAATAAATTTTAACTAATTTTTTAACTACCTACTATTATCTAGTTATAGTCAAACATCTCTAACTCATGTGGTTAAGTTGAGAGACATTCTATCTGACTGGGTGAATTTGAACTCATGGAGCATCGTATCTATAACAAATTTAAATTTAAATTATATTTTAACAATTTTTTTACGTGCGTGCTTTATATATATATATATATATATATATATATATATATATATATAGCCAATGACCTCTAGCTCAAGTTGTTAGAGTGAGGCATATTCTCCCAAGAGGTTGCGGGTTCTAGCAACGGAAAAGTACATTTTATTCCCTATGGAGGAATTAATGTGATTAGTGGTGCGATGCAGGTACAGGCCTTCGGACTGGGATGTGTGGGGCCTTTGCGCCGTGTTTGTAGGCCTTCGGCCAGGAGTCTGTAACTCAATTACCTCTTCCAAATATATATATATATATATATATATATATATATATATATATATATATATATAAGATTTACTCCACAAATCAAAGCTAGAATCTCATCCTCTAGTTTTCGCTCTCCTTCAGTTACTGAAAAGGGAGAAAACTCTTCTCAGACATCTGAGAAAGAAGATGATATTAAATTTATGAAAATAAAGAATAACATTGCCAAGCCAGAATATAAAACAGAATGGGCTGATCCAATTGATCCTGTTTATTCTTCTGATGCTAGTTTTGGCACTCATTCTCTTAACGTTATAACCTTAACCAATGACAATTCCACTGACGATCCTAACTATTGGGATTGGACACAGGATAAAAATGTGAGAGCAATTATTGTTCAGGCTTATGATGAAGAAATTCAATTTAAAGCCTGGTTCGAAAAGAATTATACCCTTGATCAAAGGTATGAATTCAAAGATAAATATTATGCTCATCTCAAAGAGATAAATAAAATTAAATGGTTTGATAAATGGTTTATTGAGAACTATATCAACCAAGAACTCGCTAGCATATATATATATATATATATATATATATATATCTAATAATAATAATAATATATATATATATTAAAAAATTAGATTTATAAAAATTCATTGATATTATTGAAAAAAAAAATTATATTAAAATAGGTTAAATTTGATTTGAATATATTTAAATTAAAAATTATTATATATATATATATATATATATATATATATATATATATATATATATATATATATATATATATATATATATATATATATATATATATATATATATATATATATATATATGTTTGTAAAACCGTTGATATATGTTTAGATATAAAAAAATAGTTTAATTTTATTTTGAATACTGAATATATTTTTATTTGGATTTGTTATATATATCTTTATATACATTTGAATATATTTTTAGGTAATTATAATTATTTTAAGATGTTTCTACGTAAGGGAAACACGTATACGGTAGTTAGAAATTTTTAATTTTTTTAATTATTAAATGGTTGAGTATTTACTTACTGCTTAGATGGCTCCATTTTGAGCCGCCTAGAAGCCACATTATAATAGTAGAGATATAAGGATAGGCATCCCCACACTTTTTGCATCCCCAAGCATCCTCCTATTCACACCCGTTGGATGTGCTTTAAGTTTGTTCGCCATTAAATTCGAAAGTCTTTAAGAAAGAACTTGATTTAATTAACAAACGAAAAGAAAGTACAAAGATGTCCTAGAAGACAACCTAAGTAGAAATTTATTTTCTGGGGCGGGGGGGGGGGGGGGGGGAGGGGGGGAGGGGGGGTGACGATGGAGGGTTAGGAGTGTAGCAACTCTCTTTACTCCGTGGATGATCCGATGCAGAAGCTCTTCTCTCTCGCCTGAGTGTAGGTTCGCAGATAGCCAGCCAGCCTTTTGTATGGGTGTGGTACCCTGCTATTTATAGTCATCCTGGGCGCGCATATGTTAGGCCGCATGGATGCTGGAGGGTGCCACGTGCCCCTTCGTAATAGGGTGCAGTTGTAACCGTGAGCAGGTCGAGCTGCCACGTTGGCGTTTGTTAAAAATTTTCGTTACTTAAGATCTGGGTGGATCTCATCCTTTGTAGGCATGACTTGGTCAACTTGACACATAGTTCGCACTTGGTTGGAGAGAATCACTCTTATCGTAACAACAAGATTTAGTTTTCATGGAGTCTGAAACACATTGTGGCCAGAGACGTATGTGACGCATGGAGTCTGAGATGCATGGAGTCTGGGACGCATGGGGCCAGAGACTCAGGGGACCGCATGGAGTTTGGGACGCATGGGACAAGAGACGCAGGGGACCGCATGGAGTCTGGGACGGATATGGCCAGAGACCCATGGAACGCATGGAGTCTGGGACCAGAGACGCATGGAGTCTGGGACGATGGGCTAGAGACGCATGGAGTCTGGGACGTGTGGGCCAGAGACGCATGGAGTCTGGGACGCATGGGCGAGTGCTGCTTGGTCCGTGTGGAATTTGGTACGCATGGAGCCGCATGAGGCCGGTTGTGTTGTACACACGATGCTACACATCCATCGAGATTAAAGTTCTGTGCAGATGTGAGACTTCTGTCGTTTAGTGTGTTCACGTCTTTTGAGAAAAATTGAAAAATCCTTTTCGTCAGGATTTTGTGTCAGAGACTATCCTGCTGAGGGGATGCCACATTAGGTCCTTCTGTGGCCAAGCTGCTTTGGCTGATTGGGACGCATGTATGTTGTCTTTTTGAACCATATGTTGACTTTGCGGCCTGATCTCTTCTGAGTTTCTGTTTTGGGGGCGCATGGATGTTGGACGCATGAACGCGTGCTGCCAAGCTGGCATTTAGGCTTGGCTCAACCATTTTGGGAAGCTTAACCGCCTTTTTACAAACTTCTTGGAAACTTAACCGTTGGTTGCATGTAGACTTTTCAGAAGCCAAACCGTCGGATTCGCCCTTTCTAGGTTCATCATTGCAATTATTGCCGTCACGCAAACCATCGCTTTCTTTTATAAATGCCACTATCGTGGTCCGTCGTGTTCCACTTCGTGAAACATATCGTCCAAGGAAGATTTTAGTTGGGAACCTTGGCCACCCACCTCGCTTCTTCATTGTCTCCTTCCTGCTACGTCTCAGTGCTCGGGTATCGGAAGGTCCGAACTTGGAGGGTCTCGTAAGGGACGAGCTTTCGGTTCTCCGCCGGTTGTTATGGCATTTTCGCCTGGACGGAGGGCACGGGATGAGGGTGAGTTGTCTGCGTTTGAAAGCTTTCTGTCGTCGTTGGGGTTATCTTTGGAGGCTCTTGCTCGGCCTCTAGAGTCCATTCCGAATTTTGTCTTGCTGTCCGTAACTCCATAGGAGGGGGAGACATTAGAATGGAGGGAAGGAGTGCATCGCCAGTTTCATCGTGCGGGCATACGTTCGCTCTCGGATGTTGCGGATGTGCTTCGTGAGGTTTGCGGCTCCTTTGACTGATCGCGTCTTCCTCTTCTTGTTTTTTATTTTGTATGGGCCTTGATGGCTACATGCTGCAATCCCCCCTTTTGCAAAATAAACTTTTTGTTTTGTTTTGATCAATATTTCTTTTATGCGCCCTCCGTATTCTGAGGATGACCAGGCCGTATGAGGGCCACCTATGTGGTTGGCTGTTCTGGTCGCATAGGTCCCGTGCGGATCTTATGCAGTTTGCTTTCATATTGGGGGTGCATGAGCTCTTATGCGGCCTGCATAATTTTTATGCTTCTACAAGACCCCCTTCAAAGTTTTCAGAACTGGCCAGTTTGGAATACTTTGAATAAAAAGCATGATTGAGTTTTGGCTGCAAATTAGCGACATGCCACGTAGCCGGTCCTGCCAGCCTGTCGGATCATTAATTGAGTGGATTTGCTCAATATTTGACCAGATCCCTTCGAATCGTAGCCATCTCTTGACACGGGGCTCGAGTCATCAATTTTTTAGGAGATTAAGATAGATCACGGGAATCGAGGATCCAGGTTCATCCTTATTAACCGTTGGGTCTTGATCTCCCCACGCATTTGCTGAAGCCTATAAATAGGCGGCCAGGAGAGGAAAGAGAGAGAAATCTTGTCCCTTCTCTTCCTTCCCTTTTCTCTGTGAGGGATGTCGAAGGTTGTGACTCTCCTCGCTGAAGGGTTGATCAAGGGAGGTCTCGATTCATGGCCCCTTGATCCAGATGTTTTGCTTAGAGGTAGGGCTGTACTGCATTTCTCATGCTGGGCTATGAAGGATATAGAGGTGCCAGTATACCATCCTGCTGCAGGGATGTGGCAGACCCTTTGCGAGATTCTATCGCCTTGATGGAGACTCATCTTGGACATGCGCATGACTTTTTCACAAAGTTCTTTCGTATGGACGAGCACTCCTCTGTAACATGCGCGCCGAGCTTTAGCGTGGCCGCATGGGTGAGGGTCGTCTGCACGCAAAGCTTTATCTCTAGCTCAACTGCATGGATGAGATCTCCTCTTGCTTGCGCGCGCATGCTTGGTCATGCGTCGCTGCGGCCGAAACAGCCGTCTGCTGCTGTCACGCCTCAGTCCCAAAATACGTAGGACTAGGAATACGTAAGCATGCCAGCCGTATGTATATGGAAATTTCAATATATGGAAACCATAACACATACATATGCTGTATTATGAATAATAATTTCCAAGTGGTATATAATTATCATAAGTCACAGGGCATAACTAAATCTCATCCACAAAGATCATAAAGAAATAAATGATTAAATATGTCAATGAGCCAAATATGAACTAGTCGAGAAGAACTAGTAGTTGGATGGAGACAAATCCACTACCAAACTAGAATATAAAAGTAGATATAATAAGTACATCATCTAATAATCAAAGAGGCTCGAAGGGAAGACCTCCTCGAAAGAGAACGAAGTAGCAAGTCCTGATCCGTGCTCCTGGGAATAATCATGATCGTCTACACCTAAAAATGGACCAGGTCCTCAGAGGGACGTAACAAGATACATAGAAGTATGCCAATAAAGTACTGAAAATAAACATCCAAGGGTCGCCTAACCGTCTATGTGAATGCACTTTTGAGAACAACTTTTCAACACATGGGCTATCTAGCTAAAATGGGATTGACATGATTCTCTCAGAGAATCAGGGGCCTAAAAAGCATGAAGTATTTTGAACGTCAAAGGCTGCCTATAGATATATAATATAAGGGTCATCTGACCACGCTTCTCCAGCGGAGCGTACGCATTACATAAGAAAAAGTACAAAGGAGCCCAAATGCCTTACTTGTTGTTCTCCCCACCCTATGATCTATTCATGCCATATTCATGACACGATGGTACCTCTAATAACTGCTAAGTCTTCTAGCATGCAAATTTTATTAGCAGTTATTCCCTATCGCACGTCCCATACGTACATGTGGCCAGCCCGTCACGCAAGTACGTGTCCTACATGAGACTCACACTCGTATAACAACTGTGTCATGACCAATAAAACATAATAATGCTTCCAAATTATGTGGTGGTCTCGTAAAACTAGGTCGACATACATAATATATAATAAAGACAAAATACGACTCTACCGTCGTTGCACCCAAGTTATTCTTGAACGCACAGTTTATATAGCAGTTAAAATATATGAACTAAATAATAGAAATAAAATGCATGCACCATATGGAATATAAATCACAGTACAATAGCAAGGTATACTTGCCTGGCAAGCAATCTGCGTAGTGTAAGCATCTAGGCGTCAAGCACAAGGGATCAGAAACTATGACCTCCGAATGAACATCTCCGGATGCTAAAATAAATATCACTAAAGTCTCCAAAATTAGTAAGATAGCTAGAAAACACTATTCTTTCGTCCAATTTGGACACAAGAGGAAAACAATAATTTTAGATCAAAGTAGAGTCCATATGTGGCCCACTTTGCACCAAAATACGTGCCAGAGGTAAAGGTCTCTAAATTGAAAAAAATATTGATCAAATAAATTTTAAACGATGATACGAACGGTATGTCCAATTTTGAATTCCGTTGAGCCGTTCACAAATTCGCCCTTCAAGTCAAACCGTGAGGCCCACGAATAGGCGATTGGTTCAACTATCTCAGAATCGCGTGAAACTTGAGTCACAAGACCAGCTTGATACTACGAATTCAATGACGCAAGTTTTGTCCCCATTCCGATGAGCATACACAAAGTATGATGGTTGTTTGCAAAAGTCGCGATACGAAAACTTTTTGCGGATACTGGTTGATTTCAACGTGCACACACTTCTGAATCAACTTCTGCGAAAGTCCACACGTCAGAATATACCATACACGTCTTTCGGTACAATTGTTATACGATAAGGTGGTCTCTTTGGTGGGACGCACTCCGTATCACACAATTTTAGTTTTGAAATACCACGTTTTTGGTCGTTTTGGAGGCCGAATAATTTAACAAATAAAACAAACTAATAAAAACTAAAAGAACAGTAAAATTCTTGGTTATATTGAGAATAAAATTTTTCAATTAGATTTTGAAAATATTAAACGGTTTTGTGGCAAATTGGGCATGAACATGGGAGTTTGGGTCGAATTTCTGGACTGTTCTTGGTCAATTTTTCGGCCGACTTCCGGTCGATTTTTCGACCAATTCGGGACATAAAAATTTGGCCCGCTTGGAGAAAATCCTAGAGGGTTAGGTTATGAACATATACAAAGAAACCACTCGAGAAAAGAATCAAAGATGAGGGTGTTACACCACCTTGAAATATGGGTCGCTGCTGTTGGTGTGCAACGCGCGCGGGCGGCTGATCGGCGGGTGTTGTCTGCCTGGGGGGGGGGGGTCGCCGGCGTCATGGGGGTCGACGACGCTGAAGGATGGCTGCCGAGGACAGGGGTAGGGGTAGGGGTAGGGTTTGTAGAACTTAGATTTTGGGTTAGGGTTTGATGGTTATATATATATATATATATATATATATATATATATATATATATATATATATATATATATATATATATATATATATAGACAGGGAGAGGGGAGAGGTCGCGGTTGAATGGGGGGTCGTTGTGTCCGTGCGTGTGGGTTAGTGTAGTGGTTGTGGGTAGGGAATAGGTTTAGGTGTTGGGTTATGTTTTACTTTTTGTTTTTCTTTCTTTTTTTTTTGTTTTTCTTTTCCTTTTCCTTTTTCTTTTTTTTCTTTTTCTTTTTATTTTATTAACATTATTATTATTTTAACAACATATATATATATATATATATATATATATATATATTCTTTAATAGTAAAAAAAATCTTTTATTATGAAATTATATATCTTCTAATCTTGTTTAAATTCTATTTATTCAAAATTTTATTTCTAATTAGTTATTTATTTGTTTTAAAACTTTTATGTATATATATATAATTTTACTTGTATATATATGAGTACAATTATATAGTTTTATTTATTACTTGTATTTAATTAACTATTTTAAAATTTATTTAATTAAATCAAGAAATCTATTTTTCTAATTAACTATAAAAATACTTTAAAGAAATTCAATAATTTAAAAAAAATACTTAAAATAAAATTTAAAATTT
This sequence comes from Iris macrosiphon, assembly GCA_036927795.1. NCBI lineage: Eukaryota > Viridiplantae > Streptophyta > Magnoliopsida > Asparagales > Iridaceae > Iris > Iris macrosiphon. The sequence continues at coordinate 118,495,097 of JAYESA010000008.1, read as the reverse complement.
TAGGGGGTTTACAGCTGCAGTTTGTGTCTTTATGCGATATTCACTGAGACTGATGCGTGTCTTCTTTTTGTAGGTTTTGCCCTCGCGCGTGATGCTCATGATGGAGCATGGAAGGATATCATAACACCCGTCATCGAAGAGAATGTCACCCTTATGCGGCGGTTCCTCGTCAAGAACTAATCCAGGAGAAGATAACGGTTCGCCGAGAACCGATCCAGGAGACGAGGATCGTTCGACAAGGATTGATCCAGGAGACGAGGATGAACATCCTGTGTTACGCGTTGGGTCGCCCTTGCTCATGCAGTATTCTAGCTTTTTTTTTCTCCTTTATGCGGCTTGCTACCAGCTGGGGGCTTGTGGCGGCAATGACATGATTTGGATTAATTGCCATTCCTGTCGTCGATCTTCCCGCCTGGTTGTAGAGCATCTGCTCTGGATCTTTCCTTGTTATCCATCAATATGGATTCTTTTTCATGTACTGAGGTTTGCACTGTGGAGTGGTAAGCCAGAAAGTATTGAGCACTGCTGTTGGGCCCACTTGTGTTAGTGGCAGAAAATAACACGAGGGCGCCTTTTAATGGAAGAGATTCTTGTGGCGAGAACTCATGGAAACCTTTACAAGGGATTTCTATTATATGTACTCAAGACCTTGAATATTATTAAAAATCCTTGAAATGTAACAGATTTTCATCATATGTATTCATGGTCTTGAATAAAAGTTTCTCCTTTTCCGGAACTTCTTCCTGCATTTGTCGTGTTGTATATTATGATTTTTGGATATCTTACCATAGAAAATATGGGTGTAGTACGATAACACACTTTGTTGAGGACATCCCGCTGGGAGACTTTTGGTGGACTTATTACTTGTTGCGCACGTTGAGTACAAATAATAAGTTAGAAAATAATTTCTATCAGAGGTAATGTAGACGTGATAGATTTTGTGGACCAATTATTTTTTGTGCACCAGAATGCAAGTAATCTATTTGGAACAAGTCCTGCCAGAGGTAATATGGACGTGGCAGTTTTTGTGGATCTAACACCGCTGGTGTACCTTGGTGAGTATGGGTGATAAGTGTGGATGACAACGAATATCAGAGATAATATGGACATGATGATCGATAGCCAAAATTCAGGCGGTTTGCTCAGATGTAATATGGACATGACAAATTCGGTCGGGGAGAACTGTTAGGACAGTAGTTCATAGGTAATATGAACGTGAACCGATATCCGAGAAACTCGTTGAGGAGTAATTTGTTGAGAGGGGTCTATCTAAACATGAAGATAGACCTGAGAATTGCTCCGCTGGGAAGATTGGTGGGATGACAGCTTAGAGGCAATATAAAAATGGCTAGCGTCTAAAGAGATTGGAGTGAGTGGTCACTGCGAAAGTGTGCATGAGGACCTAAGGACTGCTCTGCTAGGGAGACTTTGAGGATCCATCATCTGTTGTGTATCCAGGGCTCCTGGATAGCGACGATGGCTTTTACAAGAATTTATAAAGAAGAGAAAAATGTTGCACATAGGCACTTGGTGGGGATGAAGAACCAAGAGAGTGTAGAGATGTACATATGGGTTGTCCCACTGGTGATGAGGGGAGTGCAAGTCTAGCTTAGATATAGTACTTTTTTAGGATCTTGCCGTTGATAGGCATCATGGGCAAGTTGCCGTTGGATTTTGCGAGCCGGTAGGTGCCGTTAGAGAACACCGATTCTACGACGAACGGGCCCTCCCATTTAGGCTAGAATTTGTCGGCCGTCATGTGTGACTTGATATTATAAAGAGAAAAACTTAATAATATAAAAAAATTGGACTTTTTAGTTGGCAGAGAAGGAGCGGTGATCTTTATGTATGGGCACAATTTTTTTGGCTAAATTTCAATTTGATATCCTCAACTATTCAAAAAATTTAATTATATATATCCTAAACTTAAAAACTAGACAGCTTGATAGCACCAACTATTAAATATTTTCAACTTGATATGCTCTATTGGTCACGGGTTAAGTTTTACGTAGAGGGAGATCGAGGCAGATAAGTTTTTGTTTTTCTTCAAGGCATGTGTTTGGTCAAGCTTTAAAGGATCTAGAAAGCAAACATTATACACAATTTTGTTTGTGTTTTCTATATTGTTAATATTTATTGGATAGGGTTTCAAAACTCAGAGCTCACAAAAGTCTTATTGGAAGACTTAAAAAGTTGAGAATGGTTTTTATAATGGCTTAATATCTATATTATTTATATATATGTTTAAAAACTGTTCAAAAATATATATTTAAGTTGTATGTATATTCTCACAAAATAAAAAATAAATAATAATAATAAATGCTAACTAGTTTTTAAACTGCGTACTATTATCTAATTATAGTCAAACACTTCTAACTCATGTAGTTAAATTGAGAGACATTTTCTCTGGCCTAGTGGATTTGAACCCACATAATAACATATTTATTACAAATTTTAATTTTAATTATTTTTTAATAATTTGTGTGTGTGTGTGTGTGTGTGTGTGTGTGTGTGTGTGGTTGTGTATATATATATATATATATATATATATATATATTAAATTCACGTGCGTTGCACGTAAAATATTTTTTCTTCTAAAATTAATATAAATTTGTTTAAATATTTAAATATATTTAAATTAAGATTTATTATATATATTTTATATTTTAATTAGAATTTGTTATATATTTGATTATATTTTAATTATAATGAGTTATGAATATATTTTTACTTTTCATAAGAGTCTTGAAACGGTTAGCTACCTAATATTATCTAATTATAAATAAACATCTCTTGTAACTCATGTGGTTAAGGTAAGAGGTATTCTCTTAGGTAGGTTGAATTCGAATTCTTGTAGTATTATTTATAAAAAAATTAATTCTTTTAAACAATATTTTACGTAATATTAATTTTAAAAAAATAATTAATTGATGATGATATACATACGACTTAGATGACTCACTTTTGAGCCATTTTGAAGTCTAATTATATTATGGAATATATATATATATATATATATATATATATATATATATATATATATATATATATATATATATATATATATATATATATATATATATATATATATATATATATATATGTCATCACGATGGACAATTACTATGAACCATGCTATATATCATCTGCAAATCTGAACCATAACCCAATAATCCAATCGAACACACTTCTGAATCCGAGCACTGCATGTACTACCACTGGCGTAACTTCTAACTAAATGCCGGCTAACCACCTAGAGTATGATTATCTTTCCAAGACACTAATCGAGAAACTGCGCTCGCTGAAACCGTCTTCCATTATTTCACCGTTCTGCCTTGAATCCATCAAAAATTTTGAACCGCCTGGTTCGACTTCTCCCACTACTACTTGCAATATTTCTCAAATCTATTGATTTTCTCCGTTTCTTATCCGTATGCCACGCTTTGACGCTGCACGTCTAACTCGTTCGAGCGGTACACTGATTTGCTTTGACGTCGCCTTCTTGTTCAGCTGTCTTCAAAGGTCCATTTGCCACGATCCATGTTCTTGTTCCATTTCTTAGCACCGTCTGATTTTTCTGCGTTCTAATGCGTCCACATGTTCTCGATGACTTGTACACCAATCTTAGAGTGAATATTGTAGACCCATAGAATGACCTTTGTGGTGGCGCATTTGGGAATGCATCAAGGGTGGATGCGAGTGATGTATGTTGAAGATAGGCCTAGGTGACTGAGTGTTAGATTTGTGAGATCATTGGGATAGCCTTCAGCTGAAGATGCAGCCTGAAGATCGAAGCGATGGTAGAAACGGCCTAAGTCAACTGATGAGATTCGGAGTCGCAGATTATCGAAGATGACATCGTTTTGACTCGTCGTGCCCCAGAAGGAAATAACATTCATATGAATTGACGACTGTGTAACAAGCTTCAAGAAGTTAAAGTCGCGGCTCGTTTCAGATCAAATCCTTACCCCAGAAGGAAATAACATTCTTCCTCGAGTTTTAGCATTTTTCTTCCCCTTTGTCCATTGTATCCTTTCCTCGTCATTCACATCCACATGTTCCACCTCGTACACCTCTATTCGATTCCGGTCACTCCTCTTCTCATCACTCCTAACAAAAATTACACAACTTCTATACCCCATGACTCTCACATGCTCGTCCAAGAATAATCGGACCTATGATGGAATTTGAAAGTGAGATATCTTAAACGTATAAATAAAAAATATTAAGTTTTTCTAACAAATTTTATAGATGTTTTTCCTCGGACACCAATTTTATCACTCTGATTAAAATTTAAAAAAACAAAAACAAAAACAAATAAAAAGATGATAAAAAGTAACTAGTTGAGTAATCTTATTGACATTTTTTCTGACAGTCAAACATGACAAATAAAAACAAGAACATTGTAGACAAAATGACAAATTAACTCTTAGAATGAATAAAAGTTATTTGAAATAAATAATAAGTAAATTAGTTGGTCTCTAGATAATGGCTTCTTAACACACATATATGATTTGAACTATGTTATTCTCATTTTGGTTACAAAAACTTACTATTTATAAGTGATTTTTTTCTTCTCTTTGGATCGTCTTCCTACTAAAATTGTTACTACGAAGTACTACTTAAGTGGGACTATAACCTCTTTGGGTCTTCCCATTGCAAGGTCTAATTGAATTAAGTATTATTGTCTATTGAGGTACCTGGAATGGTCGTGCAGCTCATCCACCCTCTGGACCGGTCCTAAGACTCTAATTGTGTTGAATTCTTATCAATCCTTGAACAAAAAACAACATGATTGTTATTGCAGAACGGCATACTATTAATATATCATTCTCTACAGTAACGGCTATGAAAATATAGTAAGAATACAATTGTTATAAATAAATAAACCTCAATACTGTATTCATAGTGTACCGCTACTATACTACCAGTGTGCCGATTTGTTCACAGAAAAGCTCATGGAAGTTACTGCAACATTTTGTCAATTACAAGTATGCCGGTGTTCCACCGGCATAATATCCTTTTATGCTCAATGTGAAAGCCGAAAGGTACTGAAAAATGTATATGATAGCTTATTCCCAAGTGTAAAAACAATAGAATCCATGTCAACAACCTGTACAGAAATGAAACAAACATGGCTTCCAATCAAATGATCATCTTTGAAACAAGGTGGTGGCAACACAATAAGATAGCTAAAGCCTCATATTATATAAAATTTGTCAGGTGTCTCACTCATATATAGGAAGGTTTTTGGAATTATACAATTATTAGATTTAGCGTGTAGGAATAATCTAATCTCCACTATTATAAAATGACTGAAAACATCTCAAAATGAGTCCTCCCATATATACATCCTTATCGTAATTAAAATATTCGAATAAATAGTTCGTATTATCTAACTACATGCACATATATCTATAACTAATTCTAATTAAAATATATTCAAATTATATATATATAAGAGTTTTTAATTTAAACTATTTTTTAATAATATCAGAAAAAATTTAGTTGCAACACATGCACATGACCAGCATAATGATAAAAAAAATGGTCTTTATTTCAACTTGATACCCTCACTATCCAACTTTTTTAACTTAATATTCCAAACTTTAAAACTAGTTAACTTCATGCCATCAACTATTGAATATTTTCAACAATTGGTATCCTCCCTCAGCTAGAGGTTATCGATTTTTTTTTTGACTAAATTATCCCTCTCCCAGCGTCGTGCCGCTGCCCCCCCTTTCGCCCCACGACTGCACCCCGCCCCGATGCTTCCCAACCCCCTACCTGCTACCGACGTCGCCACGGCTACTGCCGCGCACCCCCACCCCTCACTAGTCCTGCCGCACCCCCACCTCACCCCACCCTGGCTGCCTCCCTTCTATCCCTCGTGCCCTTTCTTCCCACGATGCCACCGCAACTGCTGTTGAGAGAGAGAGAGAGAGAGAGAGAGAGAGAGAGGGGGGGGGGGGGGGGGAGAATTGTGGTCATTTTGTATAATTTTGAAAGTAATGAAAATGGTGATTCTAAATTTGTTGCAACTTATCAAATCTATTTTTTTATATATAAATATCCATTATTTATTTTTTGAAATTTCCATCATTTATCCTTGTACATGTATAATTTGTCATTTTCAATAATTTCAATACTGAAAAATGGATTTTTCTAAACATCTCATTTCTTTTAGTAACTTTTGTCAAGTACATACCAAACTAAGGTTGATAACAAATTTTAACAACTTATGAAATGTAGCTTTTGTAAAAATACTTTTAATAGTCTTCACCGATGTCTAGGATTGCCTTGTTTAAAAAAAAAAAAACCCTTAATTGTTCTTCCCATGATAAATCAAACCCAACCACTCCCTATGGATCACATTTGGTTTCCGGAATCATGGTCTGAAAAAGAAAAGTCATTCCATTTCTGCATTTGGATGCCAATGAAAATGAGGACAAAAAAAAATTCCAAAAAAAAAAAAATATGGAAGAAAATGGTTCCATCCATTTACTTTTTCACCTCTAAGGATTCAGTTTTTCTTCTAATTTCTTTGACTTTTTCAAATACTGGAAAGTATATATAATTGGTAAAAATTATAATTTTTTGGTGGAAAAAAATGCAAAGAATTTATTTCTATTTCTTTCCTTTTCACCAACCAAACGAGGTCTAAATCCAAGCTCTTGCAATGTAGGATGTGTTGTTTACCTTTTGTAAGGTGTTCGAATAACAAAGTGAGATTTTTGGATATCATGTATATGTTTTATAGTTATGGGGTTTGTGGAGGGTGAGAAAGGTCAAGCAAAGGAATGTAGATTTCTAAACATCATGGTTATGGAAATTTATTGAGATGTGTCATTCTCGAGGAACTATAGAATCTTGAAAGCACAACAATTCAATCCAACTCTCTGACATCACGTTTTGGGCTATGTAGCAAAGTTATGTTGACCTTGTTGAAAAAATATTCTAAGTGAATAATTTTTCAAAGGTTGTGAATGAATAATTTTTAATGGTTGTCTCTTTGAAATGATGTGTCCCTTTCAAATATTGTGTTTATTCCTATTTTGTGTCTCTTCATCATTTATAAAATGAGAGTCATGTTAGTGTTTGGGTCACTCATTCACACATTTATACATTCGAACATTCAGTTCAAGAGAGAGAGACTACCTTCATTACTTCGTCAAGTTCCTGTAGTTTGAAGTGTTGCTACCGGAGGAGCAGTACCGCTGTATCCTAAGAGATACAATCACCACTAAACGGTAAGCACATGAGCAAGACGTCATGTTGGTGTTTTTGCTTTCCTTTGGGAACTTTAGACCCATTGGAAAACCACCATGATGTATATCTCAATATATAGCTTTACTTGGTATTGGCATATGCACATGGGGTGCGGTGGCCCATATTGGTTGATTTTTCTAGAGGGATAAGCTTAAGTCACAAGGAACAAACCTTTGTTTTGTCACTCTCTTTGGGAAATCCTTTGGAGCTAAGTCCCGTAGGCGACTCGGACTCGGACTCGGATTCGAATTCGGGCTCAAGGGCACATAGTGGCGCTTTGTTGACGCATTTAGCACGTCGGCATTGGCGCCTTGAGCGCTCATCTTTTTCATGAGGCGCATACACTTCCATGAGCGCATGATGCATGGCTTAAGCACGTGCAGCGTGAGGCGTATGTCGTGTGGCGTATGACGTGCGACGCGCGGCGTGCGACGGGGGCGGTGCGGGCGGCACATAGGGCTCTGGAAAGCGGGATTCACGGGAGTTGGTCGGATTCAACAAAGCTCTTGCGCGCATGGCTTGCTGCGCACATGAGAGCTGCTGGATGAGTGCGCATGCGCACATATCTTGTTGTGTGCATTGCTTGATGCGCGCATGGGTGCCATGGCTTCTTTACATATATAGAGAGCACCACTCTTTTTTGATGAGTTAGAAAAAGTGTAAGTTTTCAGAGCTCCTTAACCCCAATCCGAGAGCACACCACCATTAGGTTCTGAGCTTTCCGAAGATGACTTAGAGCGTTCTAGAAGTTCTTGTGCGAGCTTGCTGGATCCTGGTAGCAGATCGCGTATAAGGCGAATCTTGCTTTGAGCACCGGTGGTTTTGATCACCCCAACATGAGTTTTTTTCTGATCTTTCTTCTTGTATCTTTTGTTCTATTCTATCTCCTTATAGCGTCTGCGAATGTAAAAAGAAGAACACTTTTCATTTCTTGTTGTAGCTTCCCCTCTTTGTAGTCAATTTGTAACCTGTTCTTGGTGGAGGTGTGCTTCTTGGGAGTTGTGTGCCACTTAAAGAGAGACTCTTACGATTTTCTGGTGCACCAACTTCTCTCTTGGTTCTTGTGTTTCGATAGAATCGAGTTCTTCAGAGGGCAAACTTGTTTGCTGGAAGCTCTGAATCTCGACAACTTGAGTTCTAGTATAGTGCAAAATTTTAGGTCTCGCTTGTAGCTCTGTTATTGTCCCGTATTCTACCATCTTTGATCCATTTCGGGACTAATAATCTCAAAGCAAGATCCGAATTAGATGGAGAACTGCTCAAACCATCTTGATACTAGCTTTCAAAAGCTTGAGAAGTTTGATGGCGAATACTACAACATTTGGAAGGGGAAGATCTCTCTGAATTTTTGTCTTGTCAAAGTTTCTTATGTGTTGGTTGATCCCGAACCTACCATTCCTGAAGATTTTCATGACCTGCACCCGGATGATCGGGCATGAGTACGTGGGTACGTCCAACTTACGCCGCATATCACGCCTCAGTCCCAAAATACGTAGGACTAGGACACGTAAGCATGCCAGCCGTATGGATATGGCAACTCCAATATATGGAAACCAAAATCCACATGTACGCTGTAATATGAAAATTAATCCATAAGTGGTATAAACATATGTCACAAGTCATAGGGTACAATCTAAATCTCATCCACAGAAAATCAATATAAATGAATAACCAGCATCTATATAACTAGATCTCAACATAAGTATCTAAGGATGATAGTTGGATGGAAACAAATCCACTACCAACTCGAATGAAAAAGTACAACACAACAAATACAATATAGGAATACCAGCTAACAATCATGGGGCTCAGAGAGAAGAAATCCACGAAACATATATAACCATCCAAATATGCGCTCCTGCAAATACTCAAGAACAGATACACCTGGAAAGGGACCAGGTCCTCAGAGGGACGTAACAAGATACATAGAAGCAAGCCAATTTGCCTAAGTAAACATGCATAATAGGTAGAAAATATATAAGTATGCTGTACAAGACAATCTATATGAATGCAAATGAGGACAACTTTTCGACGTATGGACAAGGGTAGGCTACTCGATCTAATCCTCACAACTCATACACTCGTCAGTATACATCATCAGCCAACATACCTCGGGGGTAGCGACCCTCGGACTCCATCAATCGACATACCTCGGGGGTAGCGACCATCGGACACGACCACCATAGTGCATGCTAGTTACTACGGTTTACCAGAGTGGTTAAAAGCCCATATGCCTAATGATTGTCCTCGATGATACTAAGTGCCATGTGTGTGTGTCAATATATCTAATATATAGTAATGACTGAAGAAAAACTGCACATGCAAGAAGTATACAAAAAATACAATTAAATATACAGAAATATACTAAGCATGTAAAATACTGTAAACAATTTGGCAAGGTATCTTGTCTGGTAAGAAAGCTACAAGGTGTACTGTCCAGAAGTCAAGTACACAGGATCAGAAGCTATGGCCTCAGAACAAATATCTTCGAATGCTGAAATAGATGTCACCAACGTTCCCAGAATAAACAAAAATAGCTAAAAAGTACTTCCCTTTCGTCCAATTTGGACACAGGAGCAAAACGGTAATTTCGGATCAAAGCGGGGTCCACGTGTGGCCCACTTTGCACCAAAAAATATGCCAAGGGTAACAGTCTCTAAATGGGACAAATTATAGGTCAAACAACTCTAAATGTCAATACGAACCCAACGGTATATCCAAATGTGGATTCCGATAGGCCGAACACAATTTCGCCCAAAAAGTCAACCGTGGGCCCGCCAATTGGCGACTTGGTCAACTGTCTCAGAATTGTTTGAAAATTGGGTCATAGGACCAGCGCGTTACCACGAGTCCAGTGGCGCAAGTTTTGTCCAATCTGACGAGCGTGCACAAAATGCGCGCGACTTTTGCAAAAGTTGCGATACGGGATTTGTCCGCGGATACGGGCTGATTTCGGTGCGCACACGCATCCGAATCAGTTTCCACGAATCTCACATATCCGGTTACGCTGCGCGCACCATTCGTTACACTTGGTACATGGCGGGATAGTCCCGTTTGGCGGGGCGCGCTCCATTTCACAACTTTTGAAAATCTGAGAAAAGTGAGTTCGCAGAGTTTTCCAACAAATTTAATTATGTCTACAGCAGTTAATAATCTAGGGTTATTTAACAAAAATTAAACTGGGTCAAGTGGTCTATGCATACCAAAAAGAATCATCGAATTCGGATCTCTTTGATGGGAGATACGAACTCGGAGACCTGGGTGGTCACCGCAGTTTTCTGCGATCCCAGAATTCGGTTTGTTTCTGCCAACTTTGGCGCTATTTTCGCCTAGGATTACATGTTGTTCGAGGTCTACTAACACACAGATGGAAGAGGGTTAAGGGGTGAGCATACCGGTGAAGACGGGGTGGCGTTTGGTTGAGCGAGGCAAGGGAAAACAACTCTGGAACACAGGTACCTCGCTGTGGGAATCTGCAGTGCGCGGGGTCGCGGTCGTCGGGATTTGTTTGGACGGCCTGGCGGGGTTCTCCAGCTGTGGTGGCGGCGCTCTCTAGGTCTAGATGGGAAGAGGAAGGGATTTGATGATTTAGGGTTAGGGTTTTAGTTAAAATAGAATTATATATATATATATATATATATATATATATATATATAAGAGATATAGGTCGGGGGGGTGGGGGGTGGGGGAAGTCTTCCGCGCGGGTTAAATAATACACTGCGGCTGCTGGCTGCTACTTTGATTACTAAAGGGTTTTTGTTGAGTTTTTGCATTTTAGTCCTTTTTCTTTTTTCCTTTTCCTTTTTTTTCTTTTTTTTCATTTCTTTTTCTTTCTTTTTCCTTAAAAAATATATGTATATATATTTATATATATGCATATATACACATAAAAAAAATCTAGAATTTGTATTAATACATACAATTAAGCTAGCAATGGTCCACGGGGTCTCCTACATGGAATAAATTAGGAAAAATTTCTAAAGGTCCCATAAATCTCCTAAGTTTACCAACACCTAAAATAAAAATTAATAAAAATCTATTTCTCCTAATTAGCTACTAATTACTATAATTAAATTATTAATTAATAAAAAAATAGTAAATATGGTTTTTAGAAATAGGGGTTTTACATTCTACCCAACTTATAAAAATTTTGTCCTCGAAATTAAGATTAAGCCGCGGTAGAAAGTCAAGGGTGGTATAAGATTTGCATTATTTAAAATGCAAGGCTAGGCTTAAAGGGGTGGGCGATGTTGCGCGTTTCACATCCCAAAAAATCATGGGAAAATCCACATGAGCAAAAAATATGTTTCTTTATGTGTCATGTCCAATGGTGTGGACACCTAAATGCTCTTTTGCATAAAAGCGTCCAATAATTAGAAAATTGCACAAAGATGAAAATTGGATGATGGGCACGTCTAGGATAAGGGTGTGAAATTTGTAGGAATGCAGTGGCTAGTGTAGTCCTCCAATTATCGGAGCACGATAAGGTGCGCTAAGTGATATAATTATTGCAAAATAATATCGTGTTCTATTTCTAACTGGATTCAATCTAGCCTTAGTCTCACTATCTCTGCCAAGTGGGTCTAATTTTGGGTGAGGGTCCAAACATATCACCTAGGATATGCCCTCAATCAATTATAAAAGAGAGTCACTAAGTCATGTGATTAGCCTTATGGGGTATATCTAGTACTATCAGTGTCAACTTATACCAGCATGAGATTTCGTCTTTCCGAAATAAGGGAAGATGAAGAGCAATAAGAAAGAATTCAAGGTGAAGGTGACATAATACAAGTACGAGGTCCAAAGAGATTAAAGAATTAGAAAAGAGAGTTGTCAGGACAATTGTGGATTGAAATCCTATTTTTTGGTAACTTCCTATTTACATGCTCGTATCAGTACAATTGTGTAACCGATACGATATGTCTGACATGTCTAGGGGCAAGTATATTCGTCTACTACCATATATCTCAATCCACGTAAAGTAGTCATGCGAAGAGCGAACCAAGCGCACTAAGGTTAGCTACACCTTAATACACCGATTCTGATTAGGCAATTATATCATTGTGTGCACCCAATAATACATATGTCATGAGCAAGCTCGATAAAAGGATAAGCTTGCAAAAACTAGGCTATAATAGCAGCATAAATCAAGGTAGTACAAAAAATTATAGATACGCTGGATTATGATGAAAGAAGGTACATAACAATTCAAGTTCACAAAAGATAAGACTCCATAATCTCTACAGTTGTCATAATAATTCCTTGTCTAAGTCGATAGTCGACAAAGTAGGGGTATAGCCTCTAAGTTCTGCAGTCTGAAAAAAACACACTATCGTCCTAAGTCTTAGCCTTAGTGCAAGTGTCAATAGTAAGAATGGAACAGTTACTGGCCTCAAGGGAAAGGGAATATAACTCGTATTGAGGTGGGGTACATGTTACGCAATTTAAAACTAAGGGATAAGCACCAGGTCTCAATCAACAAGAATGGCTTAAACCATCAAGTTCTAACTACTAAGCACACAATTTCAAAAATTTCAAAATTACAACTATAATCCTAGAGGCTATATATCCTAATCATAGAATAAAAAAAATACTTGGTCTATAATCAGAGGTGTCAGGTGGCACGAGTTGAAAGATGAAGAGAAGAAACATAATCAGTCGTCGCATACTAGCGAGCGCTATGGTCACAGAGGAGCAATATATAAAATTAAAATAGAGGGCTCTAGATAGCATCATGGTTCTCTAAAGGGGGGTGATATGCTAGTTGCTATGTTCGAGGTATAATCAAGGAAAAAGGTTAATTACATTCCTCTAGGCTTCCTAAGGTGCTGTCTACTAATAATAAGACAATGATCTAAGTTTATAGTTCTCCAATACTATCTAATTATGAAGGTTAGGTTCAGTCCTAATATTCAATTTTGGTTTTCTATTGGTTCCTCCATACTAGGGTCAAGCATTATGGTAAAACTTCTAATTAACTCTAGTAGCGTCTATACTACTCTCAAGTCTTCATAATACATCAAGGGTTAATGGTAACCCAATCTATAGATAAGGAATTCTAGGGTTCACTAGATATTCTAAACTTAGTGGTGTGTCTATATTCTCGTTGTATTCTTAATAGGTGTTCTACCATAATTATCATCCTAATAATAGGGGTTCCTATATTCTAGCAGAAGGCTATACTCAAAGAACTATTAGGGAAGTACATGAATCAAGCATGATGTAATTATTCAGGCAGAATAGATTGGAAGGAGAGCGAACCATAGTCAATTGTGGATGAGATCCTATACTCTATTCCTAGGTGTAGGCTTGTTTGGTACAATAACATAACCGAGACAATATACTCTCGACCTGCATGGTCCACCATACCGCAACATCGAAAGTAAAATGTTATCTAGGTCAACAATAGTATCTATCCACATCTCACAATATAATCTATCGATGATATCTCAATTTCATAAGGAGGACAAGATGATAATATAAAGACAATATCAATACTCAATCATAAAAAATCTATAAGAAGGATAAATGGCATGATATGATAAAACAATAAGTCACAATCCACCACACTACTAATCCTCAACTTTATAACAATCCAAATAAGTCAACCAATAATCCATAAGTCTAGGAGTATAAATTATACATCTCAAAGTCTAATATGCTGGAAACAAATATAGTACTATAATTCTAAAAAGGGATAACTAAAATAATTAGTGATACCGGCTAGACCTTCCGGTAATCACTCCTGAATAAAAGGGTCCAAAGCCGCAACTGCTACCTCATGTGGTCCGTAGTGAGCTGGACACAAGTCCTCCAAATAATCATCTAAAAAATATATCCAGTACAACCCAATAACAATTCCAATTTAATTGGTAATAACTATAAACAGTAATAGTGAATGTAATATAAGAAGAGAAAACAGATAGCAGATATCATAGTATAACAAAAAAAGAAAGACATGCAATTTAGAGCAATAAGATAATATCAATATACTATGCGATGGAATAAAGAGAATAACTGATATTACACTGTGTGTTATAAAATATCATTCCAATATGTGTTCAATCAGTAATCGATAATCAATAAGCAATGTCCACGGTAGTATGACTCAATCATACAGGTAATGTATGGTTGGCTATCCATAATAATCGTAATAGTAAATCTCAATCCACTAGGATTGGCTATCCACAATAAGACAATAGTACGGATCAATCCAATAGGATTGGCTATCCATATAGGATTGGCTATCTACAATAATACGACCACGATAGTATAACTCGATCCCATAAGATTAGCTATCTACAATAATACAAGCACAATAGTACCGACATAATCCCTTAGGATTGCCTATCCACAATAAGATAATATCTCAATCAAGTCATACCACTATACTAGAAACACAATGTGGAGTCGACATATTAACATGGTGATCGGGGTGTACAGTGAATATGAGAACAATATATATATATATATATATATATATATATATATATATATATATATATATATATATCAGAACTAAAATTCATACAACTAGCCCGTGTAATCATCGTGTCAAGAATCAGGTAAAATATTACTAAATACTTGTATTATAGTAATTATCAAATAATAAAAACTATCAGAGAATGTACTCGCTTGTGGTTCAAAGCAATAAATTAGAAACCATATCCGTATCGGTGCCTCAAAGACCTAAATATGAAATAACAAGTCAAAACAGTATTTTGGAATCATAAATATGCTATACTAGCTTGAAACTAGGTCCCTAAGTCAATACTAGGTCCAACTAAGTTAAACTAGGTCAAATTTAGTCAAACTAGGTCAAATCTATGTCAACGTAGTCAAACTAGGTCATTTCCTAATTTTTAGGTTGATATTACATATTTACAAGATTTATAAAGTTATACTAGGTCTTAACAAGTTACTATTTGGTTTTTAGGTGTTAACTAGGTTAAACTAGTCAATACTATTTAATACTAGACCAATACTTAGTTTCTAGGCTATACTAATAAGTTTCTAGCATATATTACCCTAATATATACTTCTACCTATAATTTCTAGCAATACATTGGCCTATAGATATTTACCTTACCCCGTATCATGATATCTTAACCCATATCACACATTTACCTAATACCTTAACCCGTATCTCAAATACCTTAACTATTAGTCAATACCTTAGTTCTAGGGTCAATACCTTGGCCTATAGCTATTTACCTTACCTCACACATTTACCTAATACCTTAGCATGTATCTCAAATACCTTAACTATTAGTCAATACCTTAGTTCTAGGGTCAATACCTTGTCCTATATCTATTTACCTTACCCAGTATCACAATATCTTAGCCCGTATCACACATTTATCTAATACCTTAGCCCATATCTCAAATACCTTAACTATGGACCAATACCTTACTAATACTAGATTTTAAAGTCATACTAGTTAGTTATGATATAATAATATCATATATACTATATAGATATACTAATATATACAATAACTTAGTCTAACACTTAATACCTAGCCAATACCTTACTATTACCTCATTACCTTAACCAATACCTTAACATATTATCCCGTATCCTAGTTTCTAGACTAATACCTTATCTAATACCAATACCCAATACCTTAACTCATACCTTGGTACCTAACCCATTACCCAAGCTAGATACCACCCTTACCATGGTATCTTAATCCAATACATAATATCATAACCTTACCTTAGTATCCTAGTATTACCTCATACTAGTTCTACTTTTTTGGTATCTTGGTATTCTAAATTCCTTGATACATTCTAGGATATCATACTCTAATTTATCCCACACATATTCTACTTGTTTGTACATGGTACCATGGTACCACATTAACCTACACTTACCTTACATCCATGATACTTACCCTACTCTTGGCACTTGATATCTTGATATTATCAATTACCTAGTTCTAATACCTAATATCTTAGTATCTTGACCAATACCTTATCCTCCTAGATACTTACCCAACTAACTCTAATATTAATACTTGATACCAAATATGATACCTTACTCAAGCCCCAATACTCACTTACCCTCACTCATGATACTAGAATGTCATGATACCAATATCCTTATGGTACCAAAGTATCATAATAGTACCTTGTCCCAAACTCTAATACTTTGACACATAACTTACCTATACTTGTCTCACTTGATAACCACTTGTATTAACGTGTACACTAACACCTATTACCTAACACACACACACACACACACACACACACACACACACACATATATATATATATATATATATATATATATATATATATATATATATATATATATATATATATATATATATATACTTGACAACCTATGATACCTACACTCACTTGATATCCATACTACATAGGCTCATAGAATACACAAAATATCTATGTCGTATAATCAGTTCTCTACTGGTAACCAATATTGCATCTATTAGACATATTCAAAAAATTATAGGATTAAACTAAGTCGTAGCCCTTCGTATCAGCTTTTCGAAACTTCAAATTGATCATATTTTTATGTCCGAAAGCTCCCAAAATCGTAAAAATACCGAAACACTTTCGTCTTTCGAATACCTGAAACTCAAACAGTTTTATAGAAAGTTTCATAACGAATTTGGCCTATTAATTTATATATTTAGAAAGTTAACTTCGATATGGTTCTTTTAAAAAAGAGATAGAGATTAATTGGAGTCCTGAGTTAGGAGTTATGACATTTCTAAGTTGCTATGGCTACTAAAAATGAGGATGAATACTATAAAAAATTTGGGCTGTTTTGGACAAAAAATATATTTATACATCAAATTTACCAAATCTACCTGTACGTATCATGGTGTATCATAATACAGACTCTACATATCCAACTTTGGATACAAGAACACTTTTACACCATCAAATAAATATCAATAGTCCTTATTAGGACACAATACACACACTCAATGGACATAATTTGAGTTTTCCTAAAATTGAGATCCAAAATTTTGACACCAACTTAGATCTACCAAATTGAGGGCTCCTAGTGTCTAGATCTACCATTGAAAAGTCAAGTCTAACCATAAAAATGTTTCTACATGAACAATGGTTGTTCTTAACCATAAATTTGATAAAATTGAGAGAGTTACCTAGTATTTTGGTAGCCTCCTTGTAGAATTTCAAATTTGGACACGAAAGAGATGAGTCGGACACGATCTCCTAGCAAACTCCTCACTTATGGATCTCCTTGTGCTCTCTAATATTCTAGACCTTCATGATGGTGAGAATGGGTGGAATTAGAAGTAGATTGAGTAAAATTGGTAGAAAATTGGGTTTGCTTGAGAAGGAAGAAGCTTTGGGGAAAATGAGGTTAATGAGTGAAAATAAAATGAATATATGAGCCCTAAATTGAACTTATCTCTTATAGTAAGGTTTGGTCATGCCAAATTATCAAGTTTGTCCCTCTCCATTTGTCATGAATGGAATCTAATTAACTAAAGGAAGAAATTTCTACAACTAAGAGGAATATTCTCTTCATTACAACTAAACTTAATTAATTCTAATTACTAAAGTCATGACTAACAATAATTAGCACTAACTAACACTTGCAAATTCAAATTTGCTAGCAACTAACTTATACTAAAATAATTATAGGCAATCACTAATATAAAATAATATATATAAAAATAAATAATATGTAAAATTACCAAAATACCCCTATGGTGGAAAGTGGTAGTTACATTGATGGAGGAGAACTTGAAGTTGGTGTGGCACATGATGCGTACTCCAAGTAGAAGAAGGACAACGATCTCTACAGGCTATTGATCCTGAATGCAATGGACGACTCGATGGTAGAGTCCTACAACAAGAAATAGATGGCAAAAGATATTTGAGAATCTCTTGAGAAGCACTACAAAACTGACGAGAAAATGTCCAAAATCGATCTCACTGAGAAATTCTTCACTATGCAATTTGAAGACGAGAAGGTAATGCTATCACAAGTCAAGGAACTTTTAAAGATGCAGCAGAAACCGGAGAAAGAGGACATGAAGCAGGAAGACAAGTTCATAGTGGAGGTTATCGTTACCAAGCTTCCTCCAGGTTGGGTCAAGTTCAAGAATGACATTTACCGTAAGAAGATGGAGAACCAGCTCGAAGATCTTCTTCACTAGGTTCACATTGAAGATGAAGTCAGGGGGCAACCGAAGTTGGACTCCTTGTCCAAGCAGTTGGCTAAGGCCAACATGGTACATGCTAGTGATTCTAAAGGGAAGCAGAAATTTCCTTACAAAAAAAGGACTTTAACAAGTTGAAGGTGAAGTTAGCTCAATTCAAACCTAAGCTGAAGGCTGATGTGACGTGCTACAACTATGGCAAGAAGGGTCACTACAAGAGCGACTGCAGGTCAAAACCTAAACTGAAAGAGCAAGGTGAGCTTAACATAGTTTCTATGATTGCGTAGGTTGAGTCACATGGCGTGGACACTGACTTGTGGGTGGACATCGGTGCATCTTACCATATGTGCTCTAAGAAGGAGTTATTCACCAAGTACGAGCCCACTTATACGAAGATCTCGATAGCGAACAAGTCTCAAGCTGATATTTAGGGAATTAGCACGGTGGTGCTGAAGCTGACTTCGGGGAAGTCACTAACACCGGAGAACGTGAAGTACGTACCGTTGATTGCCAAGAACCTGATTTCTGGGAGTCTGCTGTGTAAGACAGACTTGAGGATGGACATCAATGCCGGTCAGATGGTGATGTCCTATAAGGAAACATACTTCAGAAAAGCTTTCTGTACCGATGGGATGTTTAAACTACAACTTGTAACTCCTTCTGTTTGTATCAATGCAGTCTCTACTTTTGATTATTCTCTTGAGTTATGACATAAAAGACTAGGATATGTGCATTATAAACACATTAACAAGATGTCTAGTCTAGGCCTTATCTCCAAATGTGGGGATAAGGAGGTAGAGAAATATGAAATATGTGCGCAGACAAAGATTGTCAGGGAGCCGTTCAAAAGCTCAAATCTTCTGGAGTTGGTATACTCAGATATCTGTGACTTCAAGCAATTCTCTACGAAGGCCAGAATAAAGTACTTTATTACCTTCATCGATAATTTTTTGAAGTACGCGCTCGTATATCTTCTCAAATCAAAGGATGAAGCGTTTGAGAAGTTTAAAGAATTCAAAGCTGAAGCAGAACGTCAAACCGGTCAAAAACTCAAAAGACTTAGAAGCGATCGAGGCGGAGAGTATGTTCCTTAAAATTTACATCATTTTGCAAAGAACATGAAATTGTTAATGAAACGGCTGCTCCGTACTCTCCCCAATCTTTTGGAGTAGCAGAATGGAAGAATATGACACTGACACAGATGATAAACTCCATGTTGCTGAAAATAGGACTTCCGAAGTGCTTTTGGGGAGAAACTGTGCTTACGACTATGTTTATTCTGAATAGAGTGCCGTTCGCGACATCTGACATTACTCTTCATAAACTCTAGTTCAAGGTCAGACCAAACTTGAATGCTATTCGTGTGTGGGGGTGTCTGGCATATGTGAAGCTTCCAGACCTTAAGATACAAAAGCTGGGAACGAGGACTACAAAGACCATATTTCTGGGCTGATAAAAATGATGCTCAAAGGTTCCTTGATATCGAATCTAATCATATCATAGAATCTAGCGTTGCAGAATTCTTTGAAGACAAGTTTGTTAGGCACAAGAATATTATTCTCACGGATGTTCCGGGGAATGCTACTAGCACAGATGAGGAAGTACCTCTCAGAGAGAAGTAGTCCAAGAAGAAGTTGTCATTCATCACAGAATATTTGAACCAGAACCCGCTGAGCCAAGAGCAAAGCGAATGAGGAGGCCGAAGGACTTCGGAGAAGACTTTGTTACCTATCATGGGGAAGCTAATCCGCTTACCTACGATGAGGCAATGAAGATAATAGATGCTATTTTTTGGAAGGAGGCTGTCAATGATGAGTTTAACTCAATAACTTCTAACAATACTTGGAAGTTGGTTGATCGGCCTGAAGGAGCTAAACCCATCAGATGCAAGTAGATCTTCAAGAAAAAAAATAAAGGTAGACGGAACTGTTGATAAGTTCAAGACCAGGATGGTAGCCAAGGGATTTTCTCAACAATAGTGGATTAATTACTTTGACACCTATGCTTCCATTGTACGGATGACTACTATCAGGATGCTGATTGCTCTAGGTGCTATTCATAGATTGGTGATTCATTAGATGTACGCCAAGACAATATTTCTGAATAGTGAACTAACAGAGGAGATTTACATGCAACAGCTTGAAGGGTTTATCGTCAAGGGTATTGAAGACAAAGTGTACAAGTTGGTAAAATCTCTATATGGTCTGAAACAAGCTCCCAAATTATGGCACGAAAAGTTTGACAAGTTATCAGATCAAATGGCTATAAGGTCAGCGAGATCGATAAGTGTGTACACAAAGTTCGCTGATGAAAGAGGCATCATCGTTTGTCTCTATGTGGACGACATGCTAATCATGGGCTCGTATGTAGAATGTGTCACTAGTACAAATGTTATGCCCAGTACCGAAATACAGAGACGGACATGGCTAGCTACCCCGTACAAGGTACTATACGTCGTACGGCGATCACGACTATATATGACAAGAGGGTGCATGCTACAATCAAGTCTCCTATGGTCAAGAACTTCTATGTCTCAATTATTCAAACAATAAGCAGTAAGCATAGAGCATTTATTATAAGGAATAAGGCGTCCCAAATGCTTTCTCAAAATATTCTGGAGTCCAGATTTGCAAAATAAGAAGCTGAAAGAGTAACATAAGTACATGATAGTGATCAACTGTAGTCTGATTTAATACAATAATGTAAGAAAAACTAATGTCCAGACGAGCCAGCTAACAGGTGCCGGTGGCTAAATGCCAAAAAGGAAGTAAATGTGCAAGACGAGCTGGGAAGAAGAAAACCCACTCGCTATCCCCTGCGACCATAGTCCTGGTGCGCACCATGCGTTGGGGGAAAGAACGCTGGATCCTCATGTGCTGGCTCAAAATCTGGCCATGCAAAACCAGTGGGGTTAGACCCCAAATAGCAAGTACCACAAATGAAGCACGAAATAGAGAAACAAAAACCCAAGAAAAATAATATAATATTACATATCCTAGTGCGAAGGCCCAACCCTACAACCAAACAAGGATAAGGGTTGAACCATCACACTATGATAGTCCACTTCCCTAGGCTACCAGTTGAATAAATACAATCATAACCAAGTCTATTTCTTAGATCTGCCAATCATTTGTATGACTTGCTATTTTTGTGAAGTCTAAGGTTATCCCAGAAATAATGCATAATAAGTATCCTCAGATCATACCAGTGCCGAACATGAGCTAACCGAACCAATAAAATAAAACGAGCACTTGCAGGATGCACCAGTCCCTCGTAGGGCCACTGCGCTAAATATACGGTATTAGCGGTTCTAGTGTTCCTATATTGAAACAATGGCTCAATATAATAATATTCTGATACTGCACTCCACTAAGGCAGATGATATACAGTATCTATGGTGGCCAACCCATACCGCACTTAGAATGAATCTCTGTAGGAAGTTTCGTTGGCATGATCTGGTGATACCATTCCCTACAATTATTACTACCACTTTTAGTTACCTAATTAGCCATATATTGTGTTTGAAATCTCAAGGCATGGTCACATGAGAATTTTTCTTAAGATATCATACAAAGTAGCTAGATACAAATCCATCGAAGTCAAATCTGGATTCACCCGAGCGTGTATGCAACATTCATATAATCAATATCCTAGCCATGCTTTGTTAGTTGACTCGCTTATTATGCCTGTGCTGGGGAAACAATGTATATTTAAAATATTACGCGTTCAGGGATTTGGAGGCATTCTCGATGCACAACCCAAATATAATCACTTAACACGTGACATAATATGTCGCTCATTGGCGTACATTAAATCATGAATAATAATCAGGCAATAGTGGTATCAGCACAGATACAGTATTCGAGTCCAATTATCAATTATATATTGGGTCACATGAATCAATAAGTCATTTAACCAAAACAATAAAGGCCGCATAGGAAAATCAGGCCGCATGATAATCCTGGCCGCATGAAAAGTTAGGCCACAAGAAGTCAGGCCGCATGCCCAGAGTTAGGTCTACTCCTTGAGACAAGTATTGAAGTGACAGGCAATTAAATAAAGTGTCAGTAATGTGGCATAAAGTGATGATATAACTGATGTGACAAGCCATAAAGCGTGTCAGAGAGAAAAGACAAAACCAAGGAAATAAGTGCCAAAGGTTCAGAGCCATGTGTCCAAAGAAAATAGTAGCCGTACGCTATCCAGGTCGCATGAGTGTCGGTGCCGTATGGATTCAATGCCGCATGGATTTCTCTAGGATTAGAAAAATTTTCATTCGTTCAGTGAGTGAAAGCACAATGTGTTCAAGGAAACTTATGTAAACAGTAGTCATGCGTCCAACAAGATGGACGCATGATGTCAGTATGCGCCAAGAGTTTTGGCCGCATAATCCTCTCGGACCGTATGGCACTGTGGCCGCATATGCTCGCTGGCCACATGGGAACTTCGTCTTCTCCAATAGCAGGTTCGACCATGCGAAAATGCTCCAAAAAATTAAAATCTTGTTTTTTTTAAAACCTCATTTTTAGTCCAAATCGGGTGAACCAAAAGCCAAAATACTTTAAATTGAAAGCTCTATCATGTGGCAAATACATAAGTTTAATAGATCAAAACCAAGAAAAACTCATAAAATCCATAAAATTCTAAGTTAGAAATATAGATCTACACTAATCCATCCATCAAAACAAAAAATCCAAGAACAAAAAGTGCTTAGAAACACATAATAAATATAATGGAACAATAATATGAAGGGTTTCTCCATTTATCATGCAAGGTGTACTTGTCTATGAAATGTGGAGAGAAAACTAAAGGAGGAAGAAATGAAGAAGTGAAGAGAGAGAGAGAGAGAGAGAGAGAGAGAGAGAGAGAGAACATGTTGGTTTATATATGCTAGGGTTTGAGGGTTGAACCAAAGGCTCTCATGAGTTGAACCAACCCACAAAATAAACCATGAATAAGGTTAAACCAAAGAATTGGTCTAGTCTCTATGCACATGCAACCATGGTAAAATAAAATACGTTCTAAATATATATATCGGGAATGAGGAGTGACATCTCTATCCACCTTAGAAAAATTTTGTCCTCAGAATTCGAATCCAAGCAATAGCTATAGAAGTTAGGACAAGCCCGATATAAATATACTAGCAACTACACATGCAAGCAATATTATCACAACATAATGGGGATCACCAGATCACGAAAACTAGATACGAAGGCATAAGGTAGAATATACCTTCTGAATCGAATAGATGTGGGTACTGAGACAGAATATCGTCCTCGTGCTCCCACGATGATTCTCAAAGAGTGTGATGTCCCCAAGCAACTCGGACAAGAGAAATAGTCTGATTCTTGAGCACCTTCTCCCTTCGGTCAAATATGGATACGGGTTGCTCCTCGTTAGATAAGTCGGTACCAACGACTAATTCAGAGTGATCGAGGATATGACTCGGATCCGGAACATAACTTCATAAATGAGATACATGAAATACATCATGTACCTCACGTAATGAAGGCGAAAGGGCAAGACGATAAGCAATATCGCCTACCTGCTCGAGAATATCGAACGGTCCTACGTATCTGGGATTAAGCTTCCCACGAACCCCGAATCTAATGACTCCATGGGTAGGAAAAGTCCACAAAATACTTTGGCGCTGACATAAAACTCTAAAGGTCTACGATGTTGATCTTCCTAATAATGATGCCTATCTTGTGCAATCCGAAGTCACTCTCTAATCTGCTTGACAACTTCTACTGTCTGTGTGATCATTTTAGGGCCTAACATCTTTTGCTCACCAATTTCATCCTAAGCCAATGGTGACCTATACTTCCTACCGTACAGTACTTCAAAAGGTACCATCTGAATACTGGCCTGATAACTATTGTTGTACGAGAATTCTACCAAGTGAAGGTGATTCTCCTAAGATCCACCAAGGTCTAAGGTACAAGATCATAACATATCTTCCAAGGTCTGGATGGTTCTTTCTGATTGTCCGTCTGGATGGTTCTTTCTGATTGTCCGTCTGCCTGGGGGTGGTAAGTGGTGCTGAATCTTAACTTGGTGCCCAAGCACTGGTGCAAAATTTTCTAAAAATAAGAAGTTAACCGTTTGTCTCGATCTGACACGATACTTACTGGGATACCGTGTTGTCTCACTATCTGCCGTATATATATTTCAGCTAATTATTCTGTAGACCCTCCTACTCGAAAAGGAAGAAAGTGAGCTACTTTCGTAAGACGATCTACTATCACCCAAACTGTATGTCGACCTATCGGTTATCTAGGTAAGCCAGTCACAAAGTCCATCGTGATGTGTTTCTACTTCCACTATAGAATATGAAGTGGCTGTAATAATTCTTTCGGTCTCTGTTATTCTACCTTTACTTGCTGATATATCAAATATTGCGATACGAAGCATGCTATTTTTCTCTTTATTCCGTTCTACCAAAAGTGTTGCTTGATATCTTGGTACATATTTGTGCCTCTTAAATAAATGGAATATCGGGAACTGTGTGCTTCAGTCATAACTTCTTGCCGAATATTTATGTTCAGTATGCATAGACGATTTCCAAACCTTAGTATTCCATTCTTATGTATTATCAACTCCTTCTGAAGACCTGACTCACATTCTTCTCGTAGCTTTTGAATCTTTGGGTCCTCTACCTGAGCTAGCTTGATTATATCTACCAAAGTTGACTGAATCTGTTGGCTAGCCTGAACTCCTGTACTCTATGGAAGTACTATTTCGATACTCATCTATCTTAAGTCTTCTAGAATGTGCTTCTAAGTAGTCAATATAAATTCTTTACCTCTTCTACTAAGTGCATCAGCTACTATATTAGCCTTGCCTGGATGATACTAAAGTTTCATGTCATAGTCTTTCAACAATTCTAGCCACCTTCTCTGCCTCATGTTCAGGTCCATCTGCGTGAACACATACTTAAAACTCTTATGCTATGTGAACATTTTTACTCAATCACCATATAAGTAGTGCCTCCATAGCTTAAGTAGAAATACTACTGCTGCTAGCTCTAAATCGTGAGTTGGATATTCTTCTCGTGATCTCTGAGCTGCCGAAAAGCATATTCTATCACTCTTCCTTGTTGCATCAAAACACATCCAAGTCCTTTGCTTGATGCATCACAGTACACTGTAAATCCTCAAGAGCCTACTGGAAGAGTAAGGATTGGTGCAGAGATTAACTTCTTCTTCAACTCTTCAAACGCTATCTGACATTCCGCTGACCATAAAAAATTAACTTCCTTGTGCGTTAACCTAGTCAATGGTGCCGAGATTTTAGCAAAATTTGACACAAATCTTCTGCAGTATCCTGCCAAGCCCAGAAAACTACGCACTTCTGCTACTGTCTTTGGAACTGGCCAGTTCTCTACTGTCTCTACCTTATTGGGATCAACTGACACTCCTACTCCTGAAATAATGTATCTGAGAAAGGATATGCGATCCAACCAGAACTCACACTTACTATGCTTCCTATATAACCGGTGCTCCCTTAAAGTTTGCAGAACTATCCTGAGATGTTCTTCATGCTCCTCCTCATTACGAGAATATACTAGGATATCATCGATGAATACTACCATAAATTGGTCTAAGTAAGGCATAAAAATACGGTTCATCAAGTCCATGAATACTGCTGGAGCATTAGTCAGTCCGAATGGCATAACTAAGAATTCGTAATGCCCATATCGTGACCTAAATGCTGTCTTTGGTATGTCCTGCTCCTGGACTTGCACCTGATGATATCCTGATTGAAAATCTATCTTAGATAAGACTCTTTCTCCACTTAATTGGTCAAACAAATCATTAATCCTTGGTAATGGGTACTTGTTCTTCACTGTTACTACATTCAACCGACTGTAATCTATACACAACCACGTCGATCCATCCTTCTTCTTCACCAATATCGCTGGTGCTCCCCACGGTGATGCACTGGTCTGAATAAACTTCTTCGCCTTTAGTTCTTTCACGTGTCGATATAACTGATCAAGTTCTAATAACGACATAGGATACACCTTCTGGGATACTGGTTCTGCTCCTGGCATCAACTTTATACAGAACTCTACTGCTCTTACTAAGGTTAATCTGGAAAGATCGTTGGGAAAGACATCCATGAACTCTTCAACTATCTTGGGCAGCGGATTTGCTTCCCTTACTACTGTTGTGAGTCCTTCCTTATGCTGGTCTCTTACTATTCTACTAAGGACAAACTCTTTTAGACCAGGAATTCTAAACAACACTCTACCATCTTGACAGTCTATCGTTGCATGACTGTCTCTCAACCAGTCTATGCCTAAGATAATTTCAAAATTACCCATAGGGAACTCGATCAACTTTACAAGGAATAGATGCCAACATACTGCGACTGGACATGTTAGGCTCACCCTACTAACTTCTACGATCCTATTGCCAGTGAGTATATTCAGCCTCGCTGGCAATGCCTCAAACTTCAATCTAATATGTGTCACATATTATGCAGATATAAATGAGTGTGAAGCTCCAGAATCAATTAAAGCTATGGCAGGAAAGGTTGTAACAAAGATATTACCTGTCACTACGTCGTCCGATGCCATAGTTTCCTCCAAAGACAAGGTGAGTGCCTGTCCTTGGCCTTGTTGAGCTCCCTGTTGCTGTCTTTCTTGCTGCCATGGTTGCGGCCCTTGCTGATTCTATTGTTGATGCCTATAAAGCTGGGCCTGCATTAGCAACGAATGCTGAGCCAAAGGTCGTGTTGCTACTGCTGGTCCTCCTTGCTATACTGCCCTTGGAGCTAGCAATACAGAAAACTGTTATACTGGCCCTCCTGGCCTCTGCATCATTGGGCACGTAGAAATCTTGTTATCAGGGCTCCCATATCTCAAACATAGTCTGCTAACTTCCTGGCAACCATCCTGGGTATGACCTCATTTGCCACAGTAGGTACAACCTGTCGGCGCTCCTCGTCGTTGTTGTTGTTGCTGCTGTTGCCGAGTTGGTACTGTCACTATCGAAATTACCGTCCTCGGTGATGCTGAATCATGGATATGAAAGCCAGGTGATGGTGCTGACGTTCGGGGTACTGGTCCTCCCTCATTGTTCTGTCCATGAGGCCTCTTTCGATCCACTCTTCTTGATGACATCCTTTGAGAAGTAAGCTCAACCCTCTTGTCTGCTATTAATACCGCCTCGAAGGCATGGTAGTCATGCACCTCTACCATATGTAAGATCTCTAAGTGAAGTCCCTGCTGGAACCTCATTGCTCTCTCCAATTCCGTTGCCACCGCGAAGTCAACAAAATTATGCCACATAGTCGTCTACTATCCTTCCAACTTGCTTGAGATTAATAAACCTTTGATGTAACTCACACTGATCCACAATCCTAAAGTAGTTCATCCTGAATCGGATCCTAAAATCCTCCTATGAAATAAGGTGCCTCAGTCCTACCTCCATCGTAGCCTACCAATCTCTCGCCAGATCATGGAGTTGTAGGCGAACCAAGTCAACCTGTTCCTCGGCCGAAACCTTAGCCGTCGTCAGAATGGTTTCAATATCCTAGAGCCAATCATCTGCCATGATTGCGTCCTCCGTGCCATCGAAGTATTTGGGGTATAGTTTGCAAAATCTAACAGATGCCCCAAAATCTGTTCTCTCGCCTTGTTCTAGGGATGTCTGCAACCCTTAGTTTAACAGGATATTTTGTTCTTGCTGGTGGAGCTATTGTTGCTGATGTTGTTATTGTTATTATTGTTGTTGCACTACCATCTGGTGTTGTTAGGTAACCAACAATCCATGAATAATCTCTAGCAAGGCCGGGATATCCAGTACCGCCGGCACTGCGGGAGGTATCCAGTACTGCCGGAATACCTGGAGCCTGCTGCTCGGTCCCATTTATCGTAGGTTCAACACGGATCCTTTGCTGGGGTCCCACAGTATTTTATTCCACTGACAACTCTGCCTTTCTTGTTGCTGTAGTATCGGGGGAAGAAGCCCTAAATAAGATCACAAGAAATAATAAGAACTCGAGAATGATCAAGGAAACAACCAATCTGGGAGAATTCAAGCATAGTATCGAAGATGACGAATTCAGAATTCCAAGAAGGATCTTATTTGATTGAGACACCTATGACCATGACACCCCACAAGTCTGAAGAGCAGACCTGCATGGGCCACCACTAAAACCTTGTCACACCCCAGTATCGGAATACGAAGACGAACATTGACAACTACCCCATATAAGGTACTATACGTCGTACGACGATCACGGCTGTATAAGACAAGGGGGTGCATGTCACGCCCCAGTCATAAAATACTTAGGACTAGGAATACGTAAGCATGCCAGCCGTATATATATGACAACTCCAATATATAGAAACTATAACACATACGTACGATGTATTATGAACAATAATTCACAAGTGGTATATATTTGTCACAAGTCACAGGACATAATTAAATCTCATCCATAGAATCAAATATAAATGAATAACCAATCAACTATATAACTGAATCAAGTATAAGATGCTTGATAAGAACAAGTAGTTGGGTGAAGTTAAATCCACTACCAAACTAGAATATAAAAGAAAAAAATAAGTAAATCTACTGATAATCAGAGAGGCTCGAAGGGAAGACCTCCTCAAAAGATAACGTAGTAGCAAGTCCTGATCCGTGCTCCTGCAAATAGTCATGATCGTTTACACCTGGAAAGGGACCAGGTCCTCATAGGGACGTAAAAAGATACATAGAAGCATGCCAATAAAGTACTAAAAATAAACATCCAAAAGGGTCGTCTAATCACCTATGTGAATGCACTTTGAGAACAACTTTCCAACACGTAGGCTATCTGGCCAAAATAGGATTGGCATGATTCTCTCGGAGAATCAGGGGCCTACAAAGCATGACATATTTTGAACGTCAGAGGCTGCCTGATAATAATAATATATAGGGGTCATCATGACCGCGCATCTCCGGCAGAGCAAACGAGTTACACAAGGAAAGTGCAAAGGAGCCCAAATGCCTTACTTGTTGTCCTCCCCATCCCATGCTCTAAGCATGTTATATCCATGACACGATAAGACCTCTAATAACAGCCAAGTCTTCTAACATATCTCTATTAGCAGTTATTTCCTATCGCACGTCCCATACGTACTAATGATCAGTCAATACGTAAGTCCGTGATCTATATGAGACTCACAACTCGTGTAAAAATGTATCATAGCCAAATAAAATATAAGAATGCCTCATGATCATGTGGTGGTCTCGTAAAACTAGATCGACATGCATAATATATAATAAAAATAAGGTACGACACCACCGTCGTTGCACCCAAGTTATTCTTGGATGCGCAGTTTATATAGCAGTTAAAATATATGAACTAAATAATAGAAATAAATGAATGCACCATATGAAATATAAATCAAAGTACAATGGCAAGGTATACTTGCCTGGCAAGAAAGCTGCGTAATATAAACGTCCAGGTGTTAAGTACATAGGATCAGAAACTTTGGCCTCCGAATGAATATATCCGGATGCTGAAATAAATTTCACCAACGTTCCTAGAATAAGTGAGATAGTCAGAAAAGCCTACCCTTTCGTCCAATTTGGACACAGGGGCAAAATGGTAATTTTGGGTCAAACATGGTCCATATGTGGGCCACCTTGTACCAAAAAATATGCCAGAGGTAAAGGTCCCTAAATGGGATAAATTATAGGTCAAAAAAAAATTCTAAACGTCAATACGAACTCAACGGTATGTCCAATTTTGGATTCCAGTGGGCCGAACACAAATTCGCCCTTAAAGTCAACCGTGGGGACCGCGAATAGGCGGCTTGGTCAACTGTCTCAGAATCGCGTGAAACTTGGGTCACAGGACCAGATTGATACCATGAATCCAATGGCACAAGTTTTGTCGCATTCCGACGAGCGTACACAAAATGGGATGGTATTTTACAAAAGTCGCGATACGGAGACTTTTTATGGATACGGGTTGATTCCGACCGTACACACCTCCAAATCAACTTTCGTAAAAGCCCACACGTTAGAATATACCATACGCGCATTTCGGTGCAATTCGTACGCGACGAGGTGGTCCCGTTTGGCGGGACGCACTCCGTATCACAAAATTTGGATTTTAAAATATCAAGTTTTTGGTCATTTTGGAGGCCGAATAAATTAACACATGAAACAAATTAATAAAAACTAAAAGAATAAAAAAATTCTCGATTATATTGAGAAGAAAACCCTTTAATTAGTTTTTGAAAACATTAAACAGGTTGGTGGCAAATTGGGTGTGAACATGGAGATTTGGTGTTGAAATTCTGGACTGTTTTGGTCAGTTTTTCGGCCATTTTTTGGTCATTTTTTGACCAATCCGGGACACGAAAACTCGTCCCGCTTGAATGAAAATCCTAGAGGGTTAGGTTGTGAACGTACACGGACAAACCGCTCGATAAAAGGACGAGAGATGAGAGAGAGATAATACTGTGAAGGTGGGTACTCGGGGCAGTGTTTCTGTACGCGTGAGCGGACGGCGCGGACGGCGGTGGCGGCGGCGCGGGGTGGTCCCCGGCGTCGGGGTTAGGGTTAGATTTAGGGTTTAGGTTTGTTTATATATATATATATATATATATATAGTGTGTGTGTGTGTGTGTGTGTGTGTATCAAGAGAGAGAGAGAGAGAGAGAGAGAGAGAGAGAGAGAGATGGGAGGGGGATTCTGTTCGTTTGGGTTCAGGGGGTTTAGTTGTTAGTTTTGCTAAGGGGGGTAGTTAGGATCTAGGTGATTAGGTTAGTAATTAGTTTAGTTTTAGTATTATATTTTCTTTTTCTTTTCTTTTCTTATTTATTATTATTATTATTATTATTATCATTATTATTATTATTATTGTTACTACTACTATTATTATTATTATTATTATTATTTTTATTATTATAAATATATATTTATTTATATATATTCACTTATATAAATGAGATTAAAAATTCAAAAAATAATATTTGTACCCCAAATAAATTCTAAAAATTACTTTATAAAGCTTTTAATAAATACTACACTCAAAATATTTTATAATTAATAATTAGATATTTATTTAGTTATAAATCAAATAATTATATTATCTCATTAACTAAGTAATTAATGAAATGGTTGTCCACAAAATAGGTTAATAGTAAATAATATGCAATCTTACAAAAAGGGAATGTACCAATTTGGCACATAAAATTATGGACTACTAATTGTAGAAAACTTTGAATTAGAAAATAACCACAATTAAATTGTATATATAATATCTAAATATTTAATAATTAATCTATGGTCGTTACACTAATGTCATACTAACACCAAGGGATTGAATTTCTGTGCCACGAAAAGATCCTACAAGTAGTGTCTCCTGTATAGGCTATTTTCTATGAAGGACGATACAGATTTTGGGGCCATCCTATATTATTAATATCCAAACCACGGTGAAGTATCCTAATAAAATCATTGAGTTTTATTTGATTTGAAAAATAATCTAAAATAAATACAAGAAATATAAAATACACACGAAATACCTATTTTTGGGTGAGGGGGTTTACAATCTACATAACTTAAAAGAATTCCGTCCTCGAAATTAAAAATAAGGCATGATTTGCTAAGTCCTTCATATTCGTATATAAGGCAAGTCAATTACAATCTCTTCCAAAAATATAAATAACGAAATCTACTCAAATCTATCGCAATCACTTCAAAATTTAAAATAACCACTGTTCAAATCAAAATTTAACTTATCGTAATCTCTTCTCGATTTTTAAATCACCAACATCCAAATTTAAGTCGAATCTATATGACATATTCAAGATTTAAATAACCCATATCTAATTTTACATCACGATCTTCAACTATCATAATCTCCCCTAGAAAATAATTCTAATCAAATATTATTCTTATTTTCAACTTATAAATTCCGTACTCTTTAAATTTTAAATTCAATTTACATCTTCAATATTTCAAATAGGTGATCCAACAATCAAAATTTAACTTTTAATTCAAATCATCAAATTATAAAATTTTAAATCTAATTCACCAATTATTTAAGTGTAAAATTTTATATTTATTCTCAAAATTCAAATCGATGATTCAACCTTCAATATTCAAAATTTAAATCATGTGCTCAAAGTATAAATATTTGGTCCGCAATATCAAGATTTTAAAATTCATTAAATCCTCATCGTCTTAATCATTCTTCAAAAAATTCTCAAAATTAAAATGACTTAAATCTCTCAATCTAATCTTACTTGATCACAATCTTAAAGAAATTCACCTCAAGTTGATAATGCAATTTCTACCCAACTTAGAATTTACCCATCTATCACATAAGGCTATACATTTAAGAAAAACTTTCTCAAATTATTTAATCATGTTATTCAATCCTAAAAAATTTTAACACCAAATATATGACATGTGATGTGCCCTTAATTACAAAAGATAGTCACCAAGTAATATGATTGGCCTATGGGGTATATCTACTACTCTCTGTGTATCAAACTTATACCAAGCACGAGCGTTCGTCTTTCCGAAATAGGGAAAGACGGAGAACAATAATAAAGAGTTCAAGGAGGAGGTGATAGAATACAAGTACGGGATCCAAAGCGATTTAAAGAATTCAAAAGGGAGTTGTCAAGGCAGTTGTGGATTAAAATCCTATTTTGGTAAATTTTTATTCGCATGTTCATATCGGAACAGTTATGTAACCAATAAGATATGCTCGAACATATCTAAAGGGCAAGTATATTTGTCTACTAGTCAACTATATATCTCAATCCACGTAAAGTAGTCATGCGAAGAGCGAACCAAGCGCACTA
Source organism: Iris macrosiphon (assembly GCA_036927795.1). Taxonomy (NCBI): domain Eukaryota; kingdom Viridiplantae; phylum Streptophyta; class Magnoliopsida; order Asparagales; family Iridaceae; genus Iris; species Iris macrosiphon. The sequence goes on along the minus strand of JAYESA010000008.1, from coordinate 118,461,830 downwards.
AGGTTAGCTAGACCATAATACACTGATTCTGGTTTTAGATAATGTATTAGTGTGTATACCCAATAATACATATATCATGATCAAGCTTGATAAAAGAATAAGCTTGCAAAACTTGGCTATAATAGCAGCATAAGTCGAGGTAGTCCAGAAAATATAAGTACGCTGGATTATGATGAAAGAAGGTACAAAATAATTCAAGTTCACCAAGAAGATGAGACTCGTCCGGTGTTGTGCCTCTACAGGTGCCATACAACTCCTTGTCTAAGTCTCTAGTCGACCCAATGGGGGTATGACCTCTAAGTTCTACAGTATAGATAAACACTATCTTCTTATGCAAGCATATAGTTGGTATCATTCAATTACACTTTTTTAATAGATCAAAAGGACTATGTGATAATAGGTTATGAGGCATACTACCCAACTTAAAATAATTAACTAATACTGTGACTGTCTTAAGGGAATTCTATAAAATAACCTTGTCCTTGTAAATAAAGTAGAAACCCTTATTAGGGTATACGAGGGAAAGATCTTGGTACCTATTAGGGTATCCTATTGCATTATATAGGTAATGGTCATCTTAAATCTTAATCATAGTGCTTATAGAACAAAGTATTAATATTAAGAATGGAGAAGTTACTGGCTCTCAAGTGAAAGAGGATATAACCTATATTGAGATATGGATACAAATTACGTGATTTGAAACTAAAGGATAATCATAAAATTATAATCTAAATGAGAAACTCAAATTATCAAGTTTCTAACTACTAAGCACATAATTTCAAAATTCAAGATTAACAACTAAAATCCTACCAAACTATGTATCCTATCATAAAAGAAAATCACTTGGCCTACAATCAGAAGGTTTAGGTGGCACAAATTGAAAGATGAAGGAAAAAAATTTAGTCGCGCAAAAATAGCGAGCGTCAAGGTTTCGGAGGAACAAGATATGAAATTAAATAGGGAGACCCTTGATAATATCATGGTTTTCTATGGAAATATGGTATGCTAATCTCTGTGTTCGAGGTATGATCAAGGAAAATATTCTATTCATTCCTCTTGGTTTCCTAAGGTATTGTTCTGCTAATATCAAGACAATAAGCTAAATTTATAGTTCTCTAATACTATCTCACTATGAAAGTTAGGTTTAGTCCTAATATTCAACCTTGGATTTCTATTGGTTCCTCAATACTAGGGTCAAACAATATGCTCAAATTTCTAACTAACTCTAGTAGTGTCTATACTACTCTCAAGTCCTTCATAAATATATCAAGGGATAATGGCCAATTAATCTACAGGTAAGGGATGCTAAGGTTCATTAGGTATTCTAAAGTTAGTGATGCGTCAATATTCTAGTTGTATTATTAGTAGGAATGTTATCCTAATTATCATCCTAACAACAAGGATTCCTATATTCTAGGAGAAAGCTATACTCAAGAAACTATTAGGGAAGTACATGAATCAAGCAGGATACAATTATTTAAATAGAACGGATTGGAAGGAAGGTGAGTCATAGTCAAATGTGGATGGACCTAAACTCTAATACTAGGTGCAGGCTTGCTCGGTACAGTAACGTAACCGAGACAATATTTGGATTTTAAAATATCAAGTTTTTGGTCGTTTTGGAGGCCGAATAATTTAACACATGAAACGAATTAATAAAAACTAAAAGAACAAAAAAAAATTCGGTTATATTGAGAAGAAAACCCTTCAATTAGTTTTTGAAAATATTAAACAAGTTGGTGGCAAATTGGGTATGAACATGGGGGTTTGGTGTTAAAATTCTGGACTGTTTTGGACAGTTTTTTGACTATTTTCTGGTCGATTTTTTTGACCAATCCGGGACACGAAAACTCGTCCCGCTTGAATGAAAATCTTAGAGGGTTAGGTTGTGAACGTACACGGATAAACCGCTCAAAAAAAAGACGAGAGATGAGAGAGATATCATACTGTTAAGGTGGATACTCGGGGCAGTGTTTCTGCACGAGTGCGCATGCGCGGACGGCCCGGACGGACGTGGTGGCGGCGCGTGGCGGCGACGGTCAGCGCGGGGTGGTCGCCGGCGTCGAGGCTAGGGTTAGGGTTTAGGTTTGTTTGTTTATATATATATATATATATATATATATATATATATATATATATATATATATATATATATATATATATATATATATATATATCGAGAGAGAGAGAGAGATGGGAGGGGGATTCTGTTCGTTTGGGTTCAGGGGGTTTAGTTGTTAGTTTTGCTAAGGGGGGTAGTTAGGATCTAGGTGATTAGTTTAGTAATTAGTTTAGTTTTAGTATTATATTTTCTTTTCTTTTCTTATTTATTATTATTATTATTATTATTATTATTATTATTGTTATTATTATTATTATCATTATCATTATCATTACTATTATTATACTATTACTATTACAATTACTATTACTATTACTATTACTATTACTATTACTATTATTATTATTATTATTATTATTATTATTATTATTATTATTATTATTATTATTATTATTATTATTATTACTACTACTACTACTACTATAACTATATATTTATTTATATATATTAACTTATATAAATGAGATTAAAAATTCAAAAAATAATATTTGCACCCCAAATAAATTCTAAAAATTACTTTATAAAGCTTTTAATAAATACTACACTCAAAATATTTTATAAAAATATTTTATATTTAATAATTAGATACTTATTTAGTTAAAAATTAAATAATTGTATTATCTAATTAACTAAGTAATTAATCAAATGGTTGTCCATAAAATAGGTTAATATTAAATAATATGCAATCTTATAAAAAGGGAATGTACCAATTTGGCATGAAAAATTATGGTCTACTAATTGTAGAAAACTTGGAATTAGAAAACAACCACAATTAAATTATATATATAATATCTAAATATTTAATAATTAATCTATGGTCATTACACTAATGTCATAATAACACCAAGGGATTGAATTTCTGTGCCATGAAAAGATCCTATAAGTAGTGTCTCCTGTGTAGGCTATTTTCTATGAAGGACGATACAGATTTTGGGGCCATCCTATACTATTAATGTCCAAACACCGGTGAAGTATACTAATAAAATAATTGAGTTTTATTTGATTTGAAAAATAATCTAAAATAAATATAAGAAATACAAAATACACACGAAATACCTATTTTTGGGTGATGGAGTTTACAGTGCATGCTACAGTCAAGTCTCCTATGGTCAAGAACTTTTTTGTCTCAATCATTCAACAATAAACAGTAAGCATAGAGCATTTATGATAAGCAATAAGGCATCCCAAATGCTTTCTCAAAATATTCTTGAGTCCAGCTGTACAAAATAAGAAGCTGAAAGAGTAACATAAGTACATGACAGTGATCAGCTGCAGTCTAATTTAATATAATCATGTAAGAAAAACTAATGTCCAGAAGAGCCGGCTAACAGGTGCTGGTGGCTAAACGCCAAAAATGAAGTAAATGTTCAAAATGAGCAGGGAAGAAAAAACCTACTCGTTATCCCCTACGACCATAGTCCAGGTGTGCGCCATGAGTTAGGGGAAAAAATGCTGGATCGTCAAGTGCTGGCTCAAAACCTGACCATGCAAAATCAGTGGGGTTAGACCCCAAATAGCAAGTACCACAAAGAAAGCACGAAATAGAGAAACAAAAATCCAAAAAAAATATAATATTACATAAATTTAGTATCGTAACTTAGATCCATGGCATATCCTAGCACGAAGGCCCAACCCTACAACCAAACAAGGACAAGGGTTGAACTATCACACTATGATAGTCCACTTTCCTAGGCTACCAGTTGAATAAATACAATCACAACCAAGTCCATTTCTTAGATCGACCAATCATTTGTACGACTTGCTATTTTCGTGGAGTCTGAGGTTATCCTAGAAATAATGCATAATAAGTATCCTCAGATCACACCAGTGCCGAACATGAGCTAACCGAACCAATATAATAAAACTAGCACTTGCAGGATGCACCAGTCCCCCGTAGGGCACTGCGCTAAAATACGGTACTAGCGGTTCCAGTGTTCCTATATTAAAATAGTGGCTCGGTATAATAATAGTCAGATACTGCACTCTACTAAGGCAAATGATATACAATATTTGTGGTGGCCAGCCCACAACGCACTTAGAATGAATCTCTGTAGAAATATTCGTTGGCATGATCTCGGGATACCATTCCCGCCAAATATTACTACTACTTTAATTACCTAATTATCCCTATGTTGTGTTTAAAATCTCAAAGCGTGGTCACATAAGAATTTTTCTTAAGATGTCGTACAAAGTACGGGCACGCTAGATACGAATCCGTGGAAGTCAAATCTAGATTTACCCGAGCGTGTATGCAATATTCATACAATCAATATCCTAGCCATGATTTGGTAGTTGACTCGCTTATTATGCCCGTGCTCAGAAAATAATATATATTTATAATATCACGCATTCAGGTATTTGGAGGCATTCTCGATGCACAACCCAAATATAAGCACTTAACACGTGACATGATGTGTCGCTCCTCGGCGCACATTAAACATGAATAATAATCAGGCAATAGTGGTATTAACACAGATATAATATTCGAATCCAATTACCAATTATACATTGGGTCACATGAATTAAGAAGTCATTCAATCAAAATAAGTAAGGCCACATGAGAAAATCAAGCCGCATGACAATCCTGGCCGCATGAAATATCAGGCCGCAAGAAGTCATGCCGTATGACAAGGGTTAAGTCTACTCCTTGGGGAAAGTATTGAAGTGACAGAAAATTAAATAAAGTGTCAGTGATGTGACATAAAGTAATGATATGACTGATGTGATAAGCCATAAAGTGTGTCAGAGAGAAAAGACAAAACTATTAAAATAAGTGCCAACGGTTCAGAGCTATGCATCCAAGAAAAATAGTATTCGTATGCTCTCCAGGCCGCATGAGTGTCGGTGCCGCATGGAGTTCTTTAGGACATAGCAAAATTTTTATTCGTTCAGTGAGTGCAAGCACAAGGTGTTCAAGGACACTTGTGTAAACTGTAGTCATGCGTCCAACAAGATGGATGCATGTTGTCAGTATGCGGCAAGAGTTTTGGCCGCATAACCCTCTCGGGCCGCATGGCACTCTCGGCCGCATATGCTCACTGGCCGCATGGGAACTTCGTCTTCTCCAACAGCAGGTTCGACAATGGCAAAAAAGCTCCAAAAAACTAAAATCTTGTTTTCTTCATAAAAATCTTATTTTTTGTCCAAATTGGGTGAACCAAAAGCCAAAATGCTCTAAATTGAAAGCTCTATAATGTGGCAAGAAAACTCATAAAATCCATTAAATCCTAATTTAGAAATATAGATCTACACTAATCCATCCATCAAAACAAAAAACTCTAAGAACTAAAAGTGCTTAGAAACACATAATAAACATAATAAAACCATAATATAGAGGGTTTCTCTATTTCTCATGCAAGATTTACTTGCCTATGAAATGGGAAGAGAAAACTAAAAAAGAGGAAGAAATGAAGAAGTGAAGAGAGAGAGAGAGAGAGAGAGAGAGAGAGAGAGAGAGAGAGAGAGAGAGAGAACATGTTGGTTTATATATGCTAGGGAGGGTTGAACCAGAGGCTCTCATGAGTTGAACCAACCCACAAAATAAACCATAAAAAATGTTAAAACCAAAGAAAGGGTCTAGTCTCCATACACATGCAACCATGCTAAAATAAAATATGTTCCAAATACGTATATCGGGAACGGGAGTGACAACAACGACGTTCCTCTTGTCCAAATTCAGTATGATGGACATAGGAGATGTAGATATCATCCTAGGGTTAAGATAATCTGGACGGAAGCATGACTTTCTCTGTCTTAAGCTTATTACGTAGAAAAGATGCTCATATGCTACAAATATCAGGATCTTCCAGGGATCGATGCTCCATACAGATGTGACAAGAACCTGAAGCCTAATCCAGGAAAAAGCGTCAGACAGGTGGAGTACTCTAGCATCATCGTGAGTTTGATGTATGCTACGAATGCCACTAAACCTGATATAGCATTTGCTGTGGGGATGCTGAGTCGATTCACTAGTAACCTAGGTGTTGAATATTGGAAAGTTGTGACAAGGGTTATGAGATGCCTCAAGAAGAATCAAAAGTTTATACTTTACTACAATGGAGATCCAGCAGTGGTAGAAGGCTTCAATAATGCTAGCTAGTGCTCAAAAGAAGAGAGCGAGAGATCCATATGAGGATATATTTTCTCAAAGGATGGATCTGCTATATCGTGAAAGTCAAAGAAACAGACAATGCTCTCACACTCGTCAATGGAGTCTGAGTTTTATGCACTTGCATCTGCAACAGATGAAGCAGAATGGCTTCGGAAGCTCATATTTGATCTTCTAATGGTTGGTTCTCAGATTTTGGCTGTACCGATATATTGTGATAATCAGACAGCTATAACAGTGGCTTCTAATGATCTCTTCAATGGTAAGAAAATGACTGTACAGCTTCGGCACAAATCACTGAACAATCTCATTAAGGCTGGTATTATTGCAATGGTGGATATTCGGAGATATGAGAACCTGGCAGATTCGTTCACTAAAGGCCTCAAGCACCAACTGGTCGAAGACACAACATGTAAAATAGGCTTGAAGGACCTCTGATATTATGTTTTTGTAATCCTACCATTAAGTTTTATGCTATTAGTTCAAAGAAAAATCTACTAGGCATCTAGCTTTTGGTTCAAGGGAGGATCATTGACTGAGAAATATCAGGTACATTAGATATTCCTTTGGGACAGGTTGGGATACGTACCCGAAACTACTATAGTATACTATTTTGTTCATTATATATATGCATAGAACATATCCTGAGTAAGGATGGCTTCGATGCCTTAATAAGTTCTCGGGCAGTGTGAATGTCCTGTGTACGTTATAGGAAGCACGGGTGTTTAACACTATAAGGGACATGTATCATATGCTATAATGGCGTGATACCACAATGAGGTAAAAGATGTAAAGCCTCGGCTACGGGCCATGTCACTATTCGCCATTAATGTAAGCTTAGGAAACTTTTGTTTAACAATAAATAAAAAGTACAAAAAATCCTAGACAAAAAATTTAAGTATAATATTTTTGATCTAGGTAATATGACAATGGAGATCGAGTACTGTAGCGACTCTTTTACTCCGTTGACAGTTCGACGAGGGAATGAGGATGCTCTCTTCTCTTTTCTCCCTCTTAAGCTTATGTGCACATACATGGCTAGCCTGGTTTGTGGGATATGCTACCATTGCTATTTATAGTCATCATGCTGACGGGCTATAGGTGCCGCATATGCCTCTGTTTGGTGGCCGCATATGGTTGCTTCAATAGAATACGATTGCAACTGTAGCGGCATACCACAGACATGCTGCCATGTGGCCTTGGTTGGAATATGTTGTTGATAAGATCTTGGGATCATTTTCAACTCCGTTGTGTGCATGACTCGGTCAGCTGGACACGTGGTCTGCATCGATTGTGTAAGGATCCCTTCGGTTGCAACATAAATATCCGCATAACATCTTGTCCGTATAATATCTTAGCCGCATATGTGCTCTCCTTTGGCCTTGGTCTTATGGACACTTCGACCGCATGGCGTTGTGGCAGCATGCGAGCACTCGTTTGGACTTGGTCAGATGGACACTTTGGCCTTATGATGATGAGACCGCATAGGGCCATAGACGTTTATGAGGGAACATGTGCCATGGTACATCTGATAAAGTCATTAATGCACTGATGTAACTTTTTATCTTTTTATGAGCCACAGTCTCTCTCACGATTCTCAATACGCTATGGGTGATGAGTGGCGTGTCAAGATTTCTGACAGGCTTTGAATGTCATATCGGGGATCTTATGCGGCCCCTTACTTTGTGGTTGTTCAGGCCGCATGGGTTCTTCTTATGTGGCTTCCAACTCTTTGGTTGTTCGGGCCGCATGGGCTCTATGTGGCCCCTCTCCGGCTTGCTTTCACTTTGAAGGGGCATGAGCTCTTTGTGGCCTACATAATTTTCATGCTTCTACAGTCACAGCGGCAGTAGCACCGCAAATAGGCAGGTAGCCTAATATGACACCCCGACCACGTAGGGCGGTCGTCCATGCATGAACGTGATGTCGCGTGAGCCTAAGTTACGCCAACGCAAGGCCAGATATAGAACGGGCGGTAAGATAATAAGTTCGCAAGGTCGATATAGCGAAAGCTGTAAAACCCCATAATTTTAAAGTTTTAATTTAATTTAATTTTTTATTTACTTGGTTGGATTTATTTTTGTTATTTACTTAAATAAATAAAAAAATAAAACTATTTGATTAAATAGCTTATATAAATATTTATCTGTATCTAGTAGTTGCAAATATTTCACAAAAATATTTTGGGGAGTAAATTAGTTAAAAAAGTGTTACAGATGTTTTGAAATTATTTTAAATGCACACATACTTCATATATTGAGATTTTTAAATGTGTAACTATTTATAAAAAAATTAATTTTCAAGTCTAGAAGATTTATTATTTATCAACATTTTTTTAATTGGAAATTATTTTCTGAATAAATAATCATATTTATTATCTTGTATGTCCCAATTTATAGAATACCCATTTATAATATGCATAATATATTTTTTAATTTTTCTATAATTATTATATATAAATATAAATATAAATATAAATAAATAAATAAATAAATAAATAAATAAATAAATATATATATATATATATATATATATATATATATATATATATATAAAGAAAAAATCTCTAATCAAATCCTAATCCTAACTCTAATTAAAACCCAAAACCTAAACTCTACCCTCACACGCACATACCCGCCCCGACACCCGCGCGGACGACACCACCTCTCTCGTTCTCTTTCCCTATATATACATGTCAAACCATCCAAAACTCTAACCCTAGCTCACTTCCTCCTCTCCCGAGCGCCCCCGCGACCGCCCGAGCGCCGCCCATCTACATAGGCCGACCGTCAACCCAATCCAAACCGACAACCGACAGCAGGATCAACCCCAGGTACCTAACTTCCCTCGCTTGTATCTTCCAATCTATTCGATCATTTGAATCTGAGTCAGTCGATGGAACGCCGTTTCGCAGGCCCCATGATTCGACTTGACGAACAATTTTGTTATCGGCTCACCAAAATCTAAAACTGGACATAACGTTGAGTTCGTATCAGCGATTATGATTTGTTTAACCTATAATTTGTCCAATTTAGAGACCTTTGATCTTGGCACATTTTTCGGTGCGAAGTGACGCACATGTGGACCCTGTTTTGGCCCAAAATTACATTTTTGCTCCTGTGTCCAAATTGGAAGAAAGTACAGTGATTTTTGACTATCTCACTTATTCTGGAAATATTCGTGATGTCTATTTCAGCAGCCAGAGATGTTTGTTCAGCTTTCATATTTTCTGGTTCGTTATACCTGTTGTCTTGTGTCATTTCAGCGCCAAATAACTGCCAGGAAAGTATACCTTGAGTCACGACCCGCACCCAGAATAAGGGAACGAATGGTGAACTACGCCCAGACTACGTCGTAGGAACGACGTACAACGCTGTTCTAGGTCATAATACTATTCAACATAACACAACAATATAATGGTACATGTCAATATCATTTCATCTCTGAACGGAGGAATAATACAATAATATCACAATATATATATATATATATATATATATATATATATATATATATATATATATATATATATATATATATATATATATCGATACTCAATCACCAACAAACTGGAGGAAGAAATAGCACGATATGGAATAGGACTAAAAAGAGTACAAGTGACACAAAACAGTCACAAAGGCACGTCTAAACTCCACAATCTCACAAAATGATAATACATGCCAAAAGAGTATAAATAATCAAATACATCTCATAATAACATCTAAGCATCCACAACTTATGGTACTACAATAATAGGCTTTACGGGCATAGGCTCAACTGGCTCATCCTCCTGCGGTCCATAGTGCGTAGGACACCAGTCCACTAATGAATCATCTGAAAATATATCAAAATCAGAATAGAGAGAATATAACCCAATAATAATTCTATTAATTGGCAGACACTATGAAACAACAATAGTAAAGACAATAATTGATAGAAAATATCTAGAATATAACTAAGCTCGACAAGAGATATCATAGGAATAATAGAAATATACTTAGAGAAACTGAGAAAGGAATCATCAAGTAATGAACTGAAATAAGGAAATGTAACACTAAACTTGTGTATTAAAACATTAGCACGATATGTGATCGGTTTGGGCCTAGCACGGTCTATAATCATAAATGGGAGCTTGCATGACCATACGTGTGTTGCATGATCCACTAGCTATCACGGGATATCATATAAATATATCACGATCTGAAAGGTATGATCACATATCCACTAATACTTTTCCAAACCCCTGACTAGTACACAGATCCAAATCATGATACGTTCTGACACAGTATCACTATGCACGGTCTATAATATCATGCATATCAATCACGGTCTAGTCAACTAATCACAAAGTAAAAGTGCTCACGGAGAAGAAAAACTCATGACGGGTATCCACGTATACCAATCCGTGTAACATCGTGTCAGGAATCAAATAAAGCAATACTAAAAGTAAATAACATAGAGACTATCAAATAAGGAAACCACTGGAGATGTACTCGCCTCTGTCCGGAACAAAGGCTGTCACTCGGTATTCGAGCTGGTGTTGCAATCACCTATATATGGATATCATGTCAAAATTGGTGTAATGAGGATAAAAGAGTAGAATGCACTAAGAATGCTCTACCAGGACATTTCTAAGCCGAACTAGGTCTATCTGGTCACTAATTAGTCAATACTAGCTTATACTAGATCATTAACTAAGTTCTAAATTAAACCTTAACTAATTATCACTACTACTTAGTATCTAGACTTCATACTTAACCTACACTAATATACTAACTATAAGAACTAACAGTAGTACTAACTGCTCTTAGAACATGCTAACTAACTAACTAACTAACTAACTAATTAACTAACTAATTTAGTGATATATGTATATATATTTACTGATACTTAATATACTCAGCTCTAATTAATTCACTTAACTAGAACCGACCTACTAACTGATATACACCCAACCCCTGACTTCACTAGCTGAACTTAGTGATTGGCAACTAATTGAGATACATAGATTACTAACCAATTGTTATCTAATAACATGTACTTAGATATTTGGCACCAACTATCCTCACCAGTGACTGATATTACCACAGTCCTCAAGAACAGCTATTACTAAACTACTAAGATCTGATACTGCCCTAGACCTTAACTGGTATATGCTAGTTGATACACTCCATTAACTTATAATACTAACTATCATGAATTAATATATTAAATGCTAACTGTGAACTAACTTAGCTTATACTAAATGTTAACTAAAAGAGTTACCCACTATACTGTGGACTGACAGTGTATCCACCTACTAATACTAATTTGACTTTACTAAAACACTACCAACTAAGGCTAACTGGTATTAGTGTGCACTAGTCTAACCAAGAAACTGTAAACTGACTGCTCCTAACATACTACTATAACTGATTATTATTCTAACTGATACTATATACTAACCCACTATCTACCCTTCCTAGAAACTGATACATGAACTCAGTATCAGGTTGCCCGAGAACTCCCCCTACCTGCACTCACTTGCAGGTAGTTGTTGCAACCCTTGCAGGTGTCTCCACCTACAATTATGCATCAACTGATGTACCTGCACCTCTGCTATCATCCTACCCGACCCCAAGTATCACTTTTCCACTGATACTTGAGTCTGGCATTATCTTCTCTTCATACAACAGTGTGTAGATACTTACGTGATGCTTATACCAATAACGTTCCCAATTTGCTCAACCACCCAGTTACCAATCACGTTCCCAATACTACTATTGTTCTCCACCTACAGACTAACCAAGTATCAAATACACTAACATTTGATACTTAGTATCAATATCTGACACCAGCACATTAGATCCTCTGCACTTACCTGCATTGTTCTTATGCCAAGCTAGTCACAGTTCACCTCCTAACTACTACTAATACAATGATCTGCATACTGATCACCCTCTGATGCTTGAGTGTACCAACACCCCTAACTTCCAATTGCTCAAGGTCCCATAAGAATAGCTAACTCACTGATACCCAACTCAGTCCACTGATACTGGGTTACTGCAACTAACACATACTGATTAAACACCAACAATAACTAGGCTATCACAAATTAACTAGAACTGCTATTCCTAAGTCCAGATTACAAGGTCTCCTTACCTTTACCACTACCTGAAACCACTGCCACCACTCACTTCACTCCAATACTAACTACCTATTCTCTAACTCTGGTCATCTGGATACACCTACTCCTTTCTTCTCAGTTGAACATCGCTGCACACATCTAATGTGTGCTGCAATTACTGCTCTTATAGCAGTACACGTGCACTACTGATGCACTTCCTCCAAACCCAAACTTGTCCATAGCACAGTCACAATGTCCCTCTTAACCAACTACTTACACCTTCACAAACAACCAACCCACACACACACTGACTGATCAAACACATATTTAATAACACTCTTATATATGGAGACACAACCACACCCACAATAATACACACACACACACACACACACATACACACACACATATATATATATATATATATATATATATATATATATATATATATATATATATATATATATATATATATATATATATATATATATATATGTCTACTTATAATCACACATATATTTACACTCATATAAACACTCAATATCGCAAATGATGTATTTAGGGACATTAGAACAAACACCTAGAGTGTGTATTTAAGAAAGTCATGATACACACTCAAACTAATATTCAAATCCACCAATTCTCCATATTAAACCATTCCTACACATAAATACATTATTACTCAATTAATAAAACTTGATACAATGAGAATTAGGAAGTAATTGCACAAAACACCCAAAATAAGACTCTGTATCACACCGTATCTCAAAATACCATGATATGGCCTACACATATTCAATTATGGACACGTATCTAGTATCCTAACCCCGATCTAAGTCTAATTTGACTAAATTAGTCTCATGACACACAATTGATGTGTCAATCCCGTAATTCCCCCAAAATCAATACAAAAACCTATGTAGAGACCACAATACTCAACCAAATGAACTAGAATTTGTTCCTAATGACAGTCCTATGCCATGGAGTGGTTCCTAGAGGTCAAATGCATAATTTGGAAGCTACAATGAGAAGTAATTCAAAAATTACCAATTGGGAGATGATTTTTAATGAAAACTCAAGTGGACACGATCTGGACACGATCTCTTCACCAATGCTCCTCCTCCTTGTGCTCTTTGCCTCTCCAAGCTCCAAAGCTCTTTGAAAAATAAAAATGAAAGGGAATGTAAGTGAATTGAGAGAGAAATTAATGGAGAGAATGTGGAAAATTGGGGATCTAGAATTTGGATCAAAATAAAATGCAAATGAAGAGAGAGAGAGAGAGAGAGAGAGAGAGAGAGAGAGAGAGAGAGAGAATAACGCCCTCTTATTTGGCCGGCCCCCTTCCCCCTTCTCCAAGTAATGTACAATGTCTAAGTTTCCTCCCCTTCATCTAATTATGAAGAGGATTAGGGAAGGGCTATTTTGAAAAGTCTCTAATTAAGTCAAATTAAGTCTAACCCTCCTAATTAATTTGTGGGAATGGGCTTTTGGGCTTGGGTCCATGTTGGGCTCACTAGTTGTCATGACAAGTCTTATTGGGCTTACTATTGTCAAGTCTATTTAATAGGATAGCCCACTATTAGAAATAAATACTACAAGTATCTAAATAAATACATAACACTCTAATAAATAAATAACTACTACAAACATCAAATAAAATTTTATTGCACACTAATAATAATATTATATTCCTAAAATTAAATAACCAGGCCAAATTACCAAAATACCTCTATTTGGAAAAGTGAGGGTAACACCTAGCCATGATGACTGTTTATTTATATTTTATACATCATGTTACATTTATGTTACTTATTTTATTATTTTCTATAAAATCGTGCGTCCGAGATAGACTTGGGTGCAACGGTAAATTTCTTCGTCATTATTTTATTTATTATGCATATTAACCAAGAGTTATGTGACCACCCTATTTTGTGAGTTGTTTTCATATCTCCATGAACTTGACACATACTTTGTCCATACACAGATGTGTGATACGCGTGAGAGGGTACGAATTCTCGTATTCGGGTCACTCCCGATGCGTAAGGGACGCGTGTTGGCTTTATCATATTTATTGTGTTAGGATGCATTCATTGGAGTTATTGGTGAGGAACTGGATGTGCCATGTCAGGGATACGATCCAGATATTCGTTTGGGTGGCAAGGATATACATGAGTCGTTTGGGCTACTTTATACGTTCCCTATTCAGGCCGTATGTTCCGCTGGAGATGCGAGTCATGATGATCCTATATTTACTTGGCAGCCTCTGACATACATGATGTTATGCACGTGGCCCCTAGATCTCCAAAAGAACTATGCACATCCCATTTTTTTAGCCAGACTGGCCATTCGTGCGAAGGTTATCCTCAATTGCATTCACGTAGCTTGGTTAGTTTATCCAGTACATATGTTCATATTCAGTTTATGATTGGCATGCTTCTATGTATCTTGTTACGTTCCTCTGAGGACCTGGTCCCTTTCCAGGTATAGACGATTGAGACTATTTGCAGGAGCACGGATCATGACTTGCTGCTTCTTTCTTTTCGAGGAGGTCTTCCCTTCGAGCCACTCTGATCACTAGATGATGTACTTATTATATTTTTATTTATATTCTAGTTTGGTAGTGGATTTGTCTCCACCCAACCATTGGTCTTTTTGACTATTTCATACTTTGGTCATTGCCATATTTGGTTATTTATTTCTATTTGGTTTTGTGGATGAGATTAGTATTACTTGTGACTTGTGACATTATATACCACTTGTGAATTGTTATTCATAATACAACGTACGTATGTGTTATAGTTTTCATATATTGGAGTTGCCAAATATATAGGGCTGTCATGTTCACGTATTACTAGTCTAACGTATTTTGGGACTGGGGCATGACAGAAGCATAGAACGAACACAAGTATAATACGAAAACTAGCTCTTTATTGATTCTGAATAAGTATTACAAGCGGCGCTAGGCAGAGATTACAAGTCCCTCAAGCTCTCTCTCTCTCTCAAAATAATAAAGGCTTGCCAAGTGGCTTACAACATGGAATGATACATATGCGATATTCTAATATTATGTCTTGTATATATACTTCAACTCCGGACACAACACTCTAAGGCTCCAGAGTGAACTCTACGTCTTAGCACGCACGAGGGGACACTCTGCACCAAACGAGGTTCTTCCTACCCTGTACACAATCTGGTGTTCTATCAGTATATTGAATGAACTGGTGGGATGGCTTCTCGCCCGTTCAACAAATCCAACACATTCAATTAGTTATGTGAACTCTAGCATTATTATCTTTCTAGTCTTTCCTTAGAATCAATTTCATAAAAAAGATGTAAAGCCTAACTCATGTGGCAGTGCGCTGTATGATATAAGTGTAACACAACGATACTTAGCAACTTACCATTCGTCCTTCCCTGTCCAAGATAAACCAAGTTAAACCAGGAGTATATATATATGAAATCAAGTAAATCATATATGCAAACACAAGTGTCACGAGCAGGTATCTGACTCACGGATACTCAGAATTATTGCAGAAGATTATTCAAATATGTACAAGTATCTAATACGCATATCCGTTCAGTTATTCCAGATTACTAAATGCGATGCAATAACTCACACGTGGATTATCGCTAAGCGAGGATGGCTTAATTTATATGAACATAAGTCGCTGATATAGCCATAAAGGATGAGTTATAATCATTGATGAGGATGGCGTACAATGAAAAGTACATAAGGCGTTATATGCCATCCCGTCCAGCACATGAGACTATTAGTCTTAGAGCAAAAATGGTGCGACAAAAAGTATATGAGGCACACACACCATCATGCTCGAACATGATTAAGACTGCTTGAGTTTCCGTACGGATTGGATTGGCCCCGGTGCCCCATTGTCCTGGAGACTGTCCGCGGAACGAGATCCAAAATTCTTCCTTGTGCACCAAGTTGTCCGCGACTATGCAAGTCTTGGGTCTTCCAGATTCACGATATGGCATGATAATTCTTGATTCTTGTTCTGAACGAAGATTGCTCCATGAGCTGTGATTCTTGTTTTACTTGACATAATGCAATCCCCTCGTTCGAGAAACTGCCTTGGCGACCTAATGGTCCTGAATACTTTTAGGTTCATACTTGCACAAAATGACTATTTAATAGTCTTTCGGCTAATTAGATAAATGCAAGACATGATAGTATTACTTGGTCGAGGCATGAATCTATGAGACGAGCATAGCAAATATGTAAGGTAGACAAGTATTGAACAGTACGAATATAACTTTAGAAAAATATGTGGCATAGCCATACTTGAAAACATAAGCGATTTCACTAGCACGAGTCAAGCAAGGTAGTACGAGAAACTAACAGTAAACCAAGTTTCTATTTCCATGTTATATGCAAGTAACATAAAATAAGATTATTCCCTTAGCTAGGTGCGTTGTATTCTTATTAGCATACAAGGGGTTATCGTCTAGCGATCTAGCATGTATTTCTAAATTTTTAGGTGTGCTGGCCAAGCAAAGACATGTTCATCGTAGCCACCAACTTGAACGAGGGCTTGCCTCGGCTAAGCGAGACACCAAGTGAACCACTGAAAACTCCAAGTCCAAGTGCTGATATGACATTTGAGTCATCTTGCAGAACTGTGTGAAGTGGGCTGTTACAAAATATACCACTCTGAAGAAGTTTCTTCCTCAAAACTTACTAAGATAGAACTCATCCAAGAATAACACTCCTATTCCAAACTTGAATATATCATGTTTATCTTCAAATCCACGAATACACTTATCGCTCATTTATCCATTCCAAGTCCGACCATATCCTTGTAGTCCATCAAATCCTTGCCTCAATCTCTACTAAGCCTAGCTCAGAGCTGCACTACTTAAACATAGGAGTATACGATAACTTGATCACACAAGGGAAAAACTAGCACTAGGCTGAACCACCCAGTATTTTATCACTTAACTTTCGAGTCATGAACATGTCCCAATAATCACTTGGTATCGCCTGACTAAATCTAATGTTACGCCTAATAAATATCCCGTAAATCCTTAGAACTTCAGTTCAATATCCACCAATTCTTTGCAAGTGACATTTTTCAAATCTAAATCCAAATCTTATTTGATACACAATCCTCTATCCTGATCCATCGCTCGATCACGCTAGATATCTTGCACTATCTTTCAAGTTTATCACTTGACGCCTACACATTTTTATCTTCTAAAAACTTATTCATCGAACGAGACCTAGCTAATCCCTTATTTATACCTCATGCATATAGAAATCATACTCTCCTAAACATGATATACATTTCGATGATATCGTTTGCATACTAGCCAAGTCAAAATCCACATTTTTGTTCAATCTTTAAGAATGATCTTTAACTTATCCATCCTGATACATATCAACTTTATATCCAATCTGTTTATCAACACTTCTTTTTTGTTTCCAACCAATCCTTGCTATTACATGATTCATCATCAAGTATCTCTCGCCTTACAAAATCATCATGATACAACGAGCGAAGTCGATCAAAATCCAAGTCAATTCTAATTCAATTTTAATTCCTTAGTATTGTATTATCATCGAGAACATCTTCCAAGCACAAGATTTTTATTCATATTCAATGCATCATCCAAGTTTTCTATGATTAATTTTATACGTTCAATACGAATACGAATCCGACAAGTCCTCGATTAACTTATACTTTCGATTGCACAATCCATTCAATATTAAGTAATTCTACCGACAAATCACTAATTTCCATCGTTTGTATCGATCACGTCGAACACTAAATCTTCTAAGGCACATATCTCAAAATTATGTCCAAATTATAAGTATTGTTGCCCTAGCTCTGAAGCTTACCCAGGCGATTCTAAGGTTGATCACACCAACTTAATCTCATCAAGGGGTCGTCTGCCTAACCACTAGGTCAGCTCACCAGGTCATAGTTACTATCACGATCACCAACCATAATGTGCAAATCCAGAGTACCATGTTCACCCAAAACTAAAGACAAACTATTGTTCGTTCGTACGAGGTATTCTACCCAAAGCATGCATCACTTAAATTTTTAACATCAAGCATAGATCATCCTACCCAAATAAAATATCTCAAGCCAGGGATACGAGTCTGTTCAGCAAAGCCGTCCTAAGGTAAAATCTATTACAACACAATCCACGATGCATCCTGTGATATCGCATGTCAAACCTATAAATTCACATGGTTTATCTCCTCCAAACCATCATCTAAAGTCTACTTATCCATCTATCCAAGTCAAGTTTACCAAGTCACGATTCAAATCTCTAAACTATAATTCTCATATCGTATTCTCTAAATCGTTCGACATGATTTACGTATTTGTTCACAAAACCATCAAGCACTACTTGCATCAATTTCTAAGCTAACTTATCCTCAACTTTGATTTATTCTCCAACCATATACTAGAGCAGTCCTTAAAACTCACCGAGCTATCCCTTGTTATGCGTTCATTTCGTCCGAGTCATAATTTATATCAAATCTCTCCCTAAATATCAATCCCGTCGTATCGGTCTAAGATCTGTCTTCATGCATTTATTTTCTCAAGTTTGCGTTGATCATAAGTCTATCATTCTTCAACTAGAGAATCCTCGAGCCTATGTCTACTAACCTTCATTGTGTTCTATTTTATTGGGTTTGTCCATATAACCATAAAAAATTTCTTTGTACTATATCGCATCGCTCAACCGATTATTTAACGTCTAAGTTCTATACAAGATCAATTTCCTTATCGTTATTTGCATTTAATCTAACCAAATTCCCATCTCTAACATCAAATTCGATTAATCAATCCTTCTGAATTATTGCATATCGTCCAACCCGAATTCTCTTTGCACGCTAACTCTTTCTCGCGCTATCATTTGATTAAGATATCTTCCAATCGTGCTAGTTCCATTCACATCCAATAATATTCACCTAGAGCTGCATTCGAGTTCCGCATACTGTTGAGTCTAGATCGTGCACACATTTGAGGCATCTCTCAAGTATATGCATTTCAACCAAGCTTAGCGATAGCGAAGTTGGTTTGAGTTCAGCATATCGTTGAGTCTGGATCGTACACTTATTTAAGGCGCCCCAAAAATACATGTATTTCAACCAGCTTAGCGATAGCAAAGTCGATTAAGCTACGGTGAAGGTACCACAATTCTATAAAATATTTAATCCTTGATACGAAGTTCATCTGTTTGATTCAATCCTCACGTATCACATAATCCCTTCTGATTTTCTTATTCTTCCTCTACCAAGTTATTCATTTCAAATCCTTATCCGACATTATCCCAACTTTTACACAATTTCTACAAAACTGTTCGAGTAATTCTTGCACGAGATATATTATATCAATCTTACCAGGGTACACAAGTTCTAAGGCTTTGCACTGATCTCTTGCACAACTTTGTATTGCTGACCGTCTTATTGTTATCCCGAAATCTATGATCTAAAGAATGTTCCTCAAAGTTTCCCATATACACAACTCAGGTTCAAGCCACACAAAAAATTATTGAAACTATGTTCGCATCGCTAAACACCCAACCGATGCAATCCTTAAAATCCAAGCACGATCCTCTATTTCGTATCAATAGTATCATCTTTCCCAAAATTAGTTTCAATGATAGATATCTGTCAATTCATAATTTGAATCCAACTTATCTCATCCAAATGATATTCTAATATCACATACAAGCATGCTTGCACCAAACAAGTTAAGTATGTAACACCCATTGTTCAGCCCACAAGGTCTTCTGTATAAATGTCCTGCTCAAGCAAAATACCCACATGAGATCCATTTAACTAGCTTGACTTATAGTATGGAATATCCCAAAAAATAAGAGAGCGTCTAACGTTTTAGCCACGAACGAAGTTTCAAGCAGAGAGAATCGATTTGAGAACAAGGACCTAAAGTCGACGTTCTGATACCAATATGTCACACCCTGGCCCCGCAGGGTCGATCGTCCTCGCATGGGGGTGATATTGTGCGAGCCTAAGTTGTACTCGCGTAAGGCCAGACATAGAACGGGCGGTAAGATAACAAGTTCGCAGGGTCGATATAGCGGAAGCATAGAACGAACACAAATATGACACAAAAACTAGCTCTTTATTGATTTTGAATAAGTATTACAAGCGGCGCTAGGCCGAGATTACAAGTCCTCAATCTCTCTCTCTCTCGAAAAAATAAACTCTCGAAAAAATAAAGGCATGCCAAGTGGCTTACAATATTGAATAATCCATAGGTGATGTTCCAACATTATGTCATGTATATGTGCTTCAGCTCCGGACGCAACACTCCAAGACTCCAGAGCGAACTCCATGCCTTAGCGCGCACGAGGGGATACTCCGTACCGAATGAGGTTCTCCCGTACCCTACACACAATCTGGTGGTTATCAATACATCAAATATACTGGTGGGGATACTTCTCGTCCGCTCAACAAATCCAACACGTTCAATTAGTTATGTGCATTCTATCATTTTTGTCTTTTTAGTCTTTCTTTAGAATCAGTTTCATGACAAAGATGTAAAGCCTAACTCGTGTGACAGTGCGTCGTACGATATAAGAGTAACACGGCTATACTTATCAACTTACCATTCGTCCTTCCCTGTCCAAGGTAAACCAAGTTAAAATGAGGAGTATATATATATATATAAAATCAAGAAAATCACATATGTAAACACAAGTGTCACAAGCGGATATCTGACTCAGGTGCACGGGTTACACGGATACTCAGAAGTATTGCAGAAGATTGTTCAAATATGTACAAGTGTCTAATACTCATATCCGTTCAGGTGTTCCAGATTACTAAATGTAATTCATTGACTCGCACGCGGATTATCGCTAAGAGAGGATAACTTAATTTATATAAACATGAGTCACTGTCATAGACATAAAGGACGAATTATAGTCATTGACGAGGATTCGTGAAACTAAAACTACATGAGGCGCTATATGACATCCCGTCCAGCACATGAGACTATCAGTCTTAGAGCGAGAATGGCACGCCAAAAAGTACATGAGGCACATATGTCATCCTGCTTATACATGATTAAGACTTCTTGAGGTTCTGTCCGGATCGGATCAGCCTCGATGCCCTAGAGACTGTCCATGGAACGAGATTCAAAAATCTTTCTTGTTCACCAAGTTGTCCGCGACTATTCAAGTCTTGGGTCTTCCATATTCATGATATGACATGATAATTCTTGATTCTTATTTGAACTAGTATTGCTTTGCGAGCTGTGATTCTTTCTTTACTTGACATGATGCAATCCCTTAGTTCGGAAAACTGCCTTAGCGACCTAACGGCCCCGAATACTTTCAGGTTCATACTTGCACAAAATGACTATTTAATAGTCTTTCGGCTAACTAGATGAATGCAAGACATGATAGTATTACTGGGTCGAGGCATGAATCTATGAGACGAGCATAGCGAATATGTAAAGTAGACAAGTATTGAATAGTGCGAATATAACTTTAAGGAAATATGTGGCATAGCCATACTTGAAAACATAAGCGATTTCACTAGCACGAGTCTAGTAAGGTAGTATGAGAAACTAACAGTAAACCAAGTTTCTATTTCCATGTTATATGCAAGTAACATAAAATAAGATTATTCCCTTAGCTAGGTACGTTGTATTCTTATTAGCATGCAAGGGGTTATCGCCTAGCGATCTAGCACGTATATCCAAATTTTTAGGTGTGCTGGCCAAGCAAAGACAGTTTCATCGTAGCCACCCACTTGAACGAGGGCTTGCCTCAGCCAAGCGAGACTCCGAGTGAACCGCTAAAAACTTTAAGTCCAAGTGCTGATATGACATTTGAGTCATCTTGCAGAGCTGAGCGAAGCTAACTGTTACACCTAATGGTGAAAAGATAGAGATATGTAGTACATCACTAATAAGAGGCTTGTGACCTCATGCTATAGTGGGTGACACCATATGAGAGAATGAACCTCGACTTTGAGCCATGTTACAGCGGCATAGCACCGCACGGAAGTACAAGACTTCATACTGGGTTGTAGTTCAGCATTACTAATAGGCTTGTGTCACGCCCCAGTCCCAAAATTCATAGGACTAGGACACGTAAGCATGCCAGCCGCATGTATATGGCAACTCCAATATATGGAAACTATAACACATGCGTACGCTGTATTATGAACAATAATCCACAAGTGGTATCAACTATCTCAAGTCACAGGCATAATCTAAATCTCATCCACAGAAAATTAAATATAAATAAATAACCAATATCTATGAAACTAGATCTCAATATAAAGTATCTAAAGATGACAGTCGGATGGAAACAAATCCACTATCAACTCGAATATATAAGTGCAACACAACAAACACAACAATATAAGTACAACACTAATAATTACGAGGCCCGAAGAGTAAACCTCCTCAAAGATCAGTAGCAAGTCCGGATCTGTGCTCCTATAAATAATCATGAACATCTACACCTGGAAAGGGACTTGGTCCTCAGAGGGATGTAACAAGATACATAGAATCATGCCAATAAAGTACTGAAATAAATATCCAATGGGACGCCTAACTGTCTATGTGAATGCAGTTTAAGAACAACTTTCCCAACGCGTGGGCTATCTGGCTAAAATAGGATTGGCATGGTTCTCTTGGAGATCCAGGGGCCTACAAAGCATATCGTCTTTTGAACGGCAGAGGCCTCCTAATAATAATATAATATATAGTGGTCATCATGACCGTGCATCTCCGGCGGAGCGTACGGGTTACACAAGGAAAGTGCAACGGAGCCTACACGCCTTACTTGTTGTTCTCCCCATCCCATGCTCTAAGCATGTCACATCCATGACACGATAATACCTCTAATAACTGCCAAGTCTACTAGTATACAAAGTTTTTAACAGCAGTTATTCCTAACGCACGACCCACACGTACAGGAGGCCAAACCCTGCACGCAAGTCCGTGATCTATATGAGACTCACAACTCGTGTAACAACTGTGTCACGGCCAATGAAACCTTAATGATGCTTCATGATAATGGGGCGGTCTCATAAACAAGGTCAATGCATATACATAATAAAAATAAATCACGACGACACCGTCGCTGCACCCAAGTTTTCTTGGACGCGCATTTTATATAACAGTTAAAATATATGAACTAATGACAGAAAATAAAGATGCATGCAACATATGGAATATGAATAACAGTACAATGGTAAGGTATACTTACCTGGCAAGGAAGCTATAATGTACCAATAACCTGCTCCAGAAGTCGCGCAGAACAAATTTAATATCCTATGTACATATAATATAATACAATAAAATTATTAGTCATTACACTCGCACATACACAACCATATTTACTTTGGACTCAGGGGGTATACTAGGGGTAACACGGGTCAACTAACACTGTCAAATGCGCGTCTAATTATGTGGGTGTCACGTCTTCAAGTGCTGTACACAATCAGACAGTCAACTGACAAGTGTCTAAGCCAGTACGTTAATGTACGCAAGGCAGTCAACTCATATGTCTCTGGGTCACATGGTCAAGGTAATTATGGGACAGTCCATAGTGTCCTAGGGTCTTACAGTCTAAATATACAGTCTTAATTATTATTAGCATATAATTAATTATACAATACATCCAATTATTTATAGTATATATATTTATTAGTTTAATTCTAATACGCGTGCGTATACGCACACAAGTCATTGGGTTCCTGACACGGGTCTGATGTCAACTGACTGTGGTAAAGAAATACTAATGTTCTACTAGAACACACACAAACACACATAAAAGGAGAAGGGGGACATGTTCGAACCTCGAGGCTAGCGTGCACAGGTACGACGATGAGATAATGATGGGTTGATGATGATGATGACGATGATGATGAGATGATGATGACGATGATGGGGATTATAATGGTGATAATGAGGATGATGATGTGGATGATGGTGATGACGAGGATGATGATATGGGTGATGGTGATGACGAGGATGATGATATGGATGATAGTGATAACGAGGATGATGATATAGGTGATAATGAGATAATGATGGTGATGGTTATTATACTAATGGTGGTGATGATTGTACTCCGACCAGGGCGGGGAGGTCCGGCCAGAAGGAGGAGGAGAACAGGGAGCAAGGAGGAGGAAGCTCGGCCTGAGAAGGGAGAGGTGGCCGGAGGTCGGGGGTGGTGTACAGCAGTTGCTGGCGGGGAGGTGATGGTGCAGGGAGGTAGAGCAGGCGGGTCGTGCGGCTTCCGACCAGGGGGAGGTGTTTGGCCGGGTGGCATCGTGGTCAAGGGGGGAGGAGAGGTAAACGATGGTGGTGTTGCTGGTGGTCGAGCTCACCGGACTAGTCGAGACCAGCAGGGTCGAGAGCAACGGGGTCATAGCCGGTGGTAATGATGATGTTAATGGTGACGGTGGTAAGCGGAGATGGAGGTCCGGCGTGGCGACGTGAAGGTGGCAGGGGTCGTATTGCAGAGGGAGGTCAGGTCGAGATGAGAGCAGGGAGGAAGAAGAAGAGGTGGTGGTAGTGTAGAGGCGGTTGGCCGGAGGAGAATCGGGGTCGAGGGGGTTCGGGACTCCGGCGGACTTCTTGGTGCAGCGGGGAGATGAAGGCGGAGGCGAGGTCGAGTGGTGGATGTCGAGGACAACCGGAGTAGAGAAGAAAGAAGGTGAGGAGAGGGTGGTGAGCGGAGGTGGCCGCGGAGGAGGAAGATGGCCGGCGGTCGGGTCTGGAGGAAAGAGATGGTGAATAGGAGAAGAGGTGGGTTAATTTTGGGTTTGTGAGAAATAGGAAAAGGAAAGGAAAAAGGAATAAAATTGTATATTTATACATGTGGGGCCTAGGGTTTTGTTGACCTAGGAATGGGCTTGGTCAACACCTCTTGGGGTTGGACCTTGGGCTTATATGGAGATGTTTGGAGGCTACAATTACATTGTTTAAAATGCAAGGCTAGATATAAATTGAGGGGGCGATGTTGTGCGTTTGCACATTCCGAAAATTTTGGGAAAAAATTCATGTGAAGGAAAAATTGAGTTTCTTCATGTATTGTCCAATGGTATGGACACCTCAATACACTTTTGTATAAAAGCGCCCAATAATTAAAAAATTGCACAAAGACGGAAATTGGATTAAATTAATTAAAATTACTGCGCAAGGTGTTCTGGAATTAATTAGAAGTACATGGGGCTAAAATTAGGTGAAACACAAGTGTCATGGACATAGAGGGCTCAGAGTAGAATTTTATCATAAATTAGGTTGTACAAAATGGGTCAAGATTGTGTTTCCAATTTCGATTGGAATGCACAAGGATACAAAGTCATATTTATTTAGAATTACATATAAACGTCTGCGATGAATGTTGAGCGACTAAAATATAGCACAAGAGAGTATGGTTATAAGTTACACAAAGGTCAGGATGGAAGGCTGGCACGTCTAGGACAAGAATGTGAAATTTTTAGGAAGGCAATGGCTATTGTAGTGCTCCATTTATCGAAGCAACGGTAAGGTGCACTATGCAACATATATATTGTATAATTAAATAGAATGCCATGTCCTGTATCTAATTGGATACAAACTAGCCATAGTTTCTCTATCTATGCCACGTAGGCCTAATTTTGGGTGAGGGGGTTTACAGCTTGTGACCTCATGCTACAGTGGGTGACACCACATGAGGGAGTGAACCTCGGCTTTGATTTATGTCACAGTGGCGTAGTACCTCACAGAAGTGCAATGCTTCTTGCTAAGGACTCTCTAAACAGAACTCATCTAAGTGTATGGAAAGATATTCATGCCGTCTCTTGAAGGAAAATTTGTAGGCGCCTAATATACATACACCTAAACCAGATCAACATAGGGCCTTTAGATGCGACCAAAGGCACACCGAGGTCATTATGTGAGTGGAAAGAATTAAAGATATGGTACAGAATTCAGGTCTTAGTCCATTCTAATATCGTACTATTGTTTGACCCATGCGAAAAGATTCAAGTCGTCAGCGACATCTATCCTAATGTATGATGGACAGTCACTGTGGGGAATGCTCATCCATATATTATGATATATGTGGGGGAATGTTAATATTTTTGCTTTTATTTGGGAACTTTAGTCCCACATTAGAAAACTACCATGATGTACATCTCAATATATAGCTTTGCTTGGTATTGGCATATGCACATGGGATGTGGTGGTCCATGTGGGTTAATTTTTTTAGAGGGATAAGCTTAAGTCACAAGGAACAAACCTTTGTTTTGTCACTCTCCTTGTAAAATCCTTAGGAGCTAAGCCCCATTGGGGCTTAGCGACTCGGACTCGGGGTCAAGGGTGCATACTGGCGCTTTGTTAGACATTCAACGTAAGGCGCGGGCGGTGCACGACATGCGGTACGGGCGGCACATAGGGCTCTGGAATGCAGGATTCATGGAAGATGGTCGGATTCAACAAAGCTCATGCGCGCATGGCTTACTGCGCACATGAGAGCTGCTGGATGAGCGCACATGCGTGCATAGCTTGCTGCGTGCATTGCCTGATGGGCGCATGGGTGCCGTGGCTTATCCCTATATATATAGAGAACCTCTCCCATTTGAAGAGTTAGAAAAAAAAATGTAAGTTTTCAGAGATCCTTGACCCCAACCCGAGAGCACCCCCCCCCCGTGAGGTTCCGAGCTTTCCGAAGGTGACTAAGTGCGTTCTAGAAGTTCTTGTGCGAGCTTGCTGGATCCTGGGAGCAGATCGTGTATAGGACAAATCTTGCTTTGAGCACCGGTGGTTTTGATCACTCCAATAGGAGTTCTTTTCTGATCTTTCTTCTCGTACCTTTTATTATGTTCTCTCTTATTGTTGCGTCTGCGAACGTAAAGAGAAGAACACTTTTTATTTCTTGTTTTAGCTTCCATTCTTGTGTGCTTCTTGGGAGTTGTGTGTCACTTGAAGAGAGACTCTTGCAAGTTTCTGGTGCACCAATTTCTCTCTAGGTTCCTGTGTTTCGTTGGAATCGAGTTCTTCAGAGGGCAAACTTGTTTGTTGGAAGCTCTGAATCTTAACAACTTAGGTTCTAGTAGAGAGCGGACTTTCGGGTCTCGCTTGTAGCTCTGCTATTGGCCCGTGTTCTACCATCTTTGATCTGCTTCAGGACTAACACGTCATTTCAATACTAAACTTGAAAAGTCTCACTCGGCATCCGAATATTGTCTAAGGACTTTGAACCAAATTCAAGCCTCGGTCTCGATCAGATTATTCATTTACATTCTTTACATTTTATTCTTAGATTCTAAAATACATAGTTGGAATTAAATCTACTCACAATCTTAAGACAATAGATTTCTTAACATTTTTACTCTAGTTTGGATGTCCTCTGGTTTGGGATGAATATATTTTGTTTTGACAAAGTTTTTTAATGTCTTCTGATTTCGATCTTTTAATCTCACTAATGCAACTTTGTTAGTCGGGGTCAAGTTCTAGCACTATTATATATGTTCACTTAGACATATAAAGTTCTCATAAAATACAATTCTGATGCTACTTAATTAGTTCAAGGTCTATTCATGAGTTGTTTAGTCATTTACTAGAATTCATACCCTCTCATTTACAGGTTTCTGGTTTAAAGTTCTATTTAGATGCTATTTAATTATGTTGAACTGTATTTGTTTTAAAGTCCTCTGTTTTCAATAAGGTGAAATATTAGTTCAAATTAATTTTAGTTTTCGAATCAAATATTACTTTTCACTACTCTATTTTGGTTCAAAAAGTCAAAGTCAGTTTTGATCTCATTAATGCAGGAATAATCCGAATTGTACTCATTAATAGTTGTTCAACTTTACAAATATTTTTCTTCTTTCCATACTATACATTTTTGTTGTTTTGGCAACTTTTCATTACTTTGGTAGCAAGTCATTATTTGGTTGTTCTGAGTTCAGAAACTCATTAATTTTGATTTACTAATATATTTAGTTCAATGTCCTTAATTTAAGTTAATATAACATAATACAGTCTTGGTTTAATTCTAAAGTTGTATTGAATTATTTATTCATATTTGAAACGCATTAGTCAACCAACTTTAGAATTTTGTTACTGTCTTAGTTTTCAATAGTACTTTAATTAAGGTTTCTATATTAGATAATAATCAGTTTCTGAATTTTGATTACAATTCTTAACATTGGTTCTGAACAGACAAAATGACTGCGGTTGAGAACACTGTGATGATCACTTAGGCTCCTGTCCATATAGGATAATGAGAAAAACCAAAAAAGTTCAATGAAACCGAATTCAAGCGCTTGCAGCAAAAGATGTTTTATTTAAAAACATTGAATTTGACAAAGATTCTAAATGAAACAGTCCATGTTCCGCAAGAAGGTGAATCTGACAACAGTATTATTGCAAATATTGAAAATTGGAAACATGCAGACTTCTTGTGCATGAACCATATATTAAGTGGATTGGACAACCATTTATGGAATGTTTACAGTCCACTAAAGACTGCAAAAGGGGTCTGGAATGCCCTGGACAAGAAATAAAAAGTAGAAGATGCAGGGTCTAAGAAATTTGTAGTAGGCAAATTTTTGTACTACCGCATGGTTGACTTCAAATCAGTGGCAAGTCAAGTTGAAGATCTGCAATGTTATGTTAACCTTTTCAGTTAACTTATGTAATTGAAAAAATTCTACCTCTGTGGAAAGATTACAAGAACTATCTGAAACATTAACGTAAGGACATGTCACTGGTAGATCTAATTGTCATGCTTAAAATAGAAAAGAATAACATAACCACTGATAAAACTTCTTCTAAAGAAGCCAGTGCAAATGTTTTGGAGGCAGGACAAAAAGGGGAAATTATAAACTGATTGGAGGCTCCAGCCAAGGAAAATACAAAAAGTTCAAAAGAAAATGCCACATATGCAAGAAGATGGGGCATAAAGCAGCAGATTATCGTAGCTGCTACAACAACAACAACAACAACAAGGGATGTCATCACCATGCTCATATGACTAAAGATAAGCGTTTGGTTAAGGGTGTTGAAGACCTGGTTTTGGCAGCTGCTGTTTCTGAAGTAAACGTTATAGGAAACAACCCAAGGGAGTGGTAGGTTGACACTAGAGCTACCCGTTACATCTGTATTGAAAATGCTATGTTCAGTACCTACCAAAGTGTTGACCAAGGAGAACAACTCTTCATAGAAAATTCTTCATCGTCAAAGGTTGAAGGACGGGACGATCATTCTGAAAATAACGTCGGCAAAGGAGTTGAAGCTTAAAATGTTCTGCACGTACCAGATATTCGGAAGAATCTTATTTTTGGATCTATGTTAAGCAAACAAGGGTTTAAGTTAATATTTAAATATGAAAAATTTGTAATCACCAAGAGTGGAGTTTATGTAGGGAGGGGTTATCTCAAGGAGAGCCCCTTCAAAATAAATGTAAAGATTATTATGCCTAATAAGATGATTAATTCTTCTTATATTGTTGTGTCATCTCATGTGTGGCATTATAGATTATGTCATGTTAATTATGATTCAATCAGAAAATTAATGAATATGAACTTAATTTCCAGATGTACAATAGATTTAAATTATAAGTGTAAAATATGTACATAAGCGAAATTAACCCATACTTTCTTTCAAAATCCGGTTGAAAAAGATACAGAACCGTTGGATTTAATCCATACATGTATGTGATCTAAAAGACATACAAACTAGAAATGGGAAGAACTACTTCATCATTTTCATCGATGATAGTACTCAATAATGCTGTCTATCTTATGAAATCAAAAGATGAGGCAATAGACATGTTCAAGCAATACAAAACTGAAGTAGAAAACCAACTTAATTGAAAGATTATAGTTTTTAAGAGTGATAGATGTGGTGAATATGAAGCACATTTTGTAGAGTTTTGTACATAATATGTTATTATCCACCAAACCAATGCATCATATTCACCATAATCTAATTGTATTGTCGAACGAAAAATTGAACAATTAAAGAAATTATGAATTCTTTATTATTAAGTTCGGATCTACTAGACAACTTGTGGGGAGAAGCTGTACTTACAACCAACTACCATTTAAATAAGGTGTCCCACAAGAAAAGGGATAAGACTCTATATGAATTATGAAAATAAAGAAAACATTCCTACAAATACCTTAAATTGTGGGGATGTCTTACAAAATAGGCAATTCCTTTGCCTAAAAAGGTCAAGATAGGTCCTAAGACCTTTGACGACATATTTATATGATATGATGAAAATAGTTCTGCTTTTCGGTTTCTCGCACTAAATTCAGATATTCTGGAGATACATAATAATACAATTATTGAATTTAGGAATGCCTCATTCTTTGAGAATATCTTTCCATGTAAAAATATATATGAAAGAGAAACATTAAAAAGAAATCTTGATGATAATAGACATGATGGTCAAAATAATATAGATAATAAATTTGTAGATAAGGAAGATGAGCCTAAACCTAGTAAGAGGTCTAGAACATCGAAGTCATTTGGACCTGAATTTCTAACCTTTATGTTAGAAAATGAGCCTCAAACCTTCAAAGAAGCAATGTCTACACCAGAGGCACCACTTTGGAAAGAAGCAATAGTGAAATAGAGTTCATTATGCAAAACCATATATGGGAACTGGTTGATCTTCCTCCAGGGTGTAAGCCATTACGCTGTAAATTTATATTCAAGAGGAAGATGAAAGCTGATGAAACTATTGATAAATATAAAGCAAGACTGGTTGTCAAATGATATAATAAAAATCAAGGAGTTGATTATTTTGACACATATCCATCAGTAACAAGGATAACATCAATTCATATATTAATTACAATTGCAGTATTATATAATCTTGAAATATATCAAATGGATGTAAAGATTACCTTTCTAAACGGTGGCTTGGAAGAAAAAATCTACATGAATCAACCTGAAGGATTCATAGTAGCAGATAAAAAAAAAATGTGTGCAAATTAGTTAAGTTTCTATATGGACTTAAAAAAGCACCTAAACAGTGGCACAAAAAGTTTAACAATGTAATAGTGTCAAATGAATTCAAAATTAGTAAGTGTAATAAATGTGTGTATTATAAAAGCACACAAACTGGGTATGTCATTATATGCATCTATGTAGATGATATGTTAAAAATAAACATTAACCATAACTTGATCTAGGACACAAAGAAGATCTTAATCAAAAAAAATGATATGAAAGGTCTGGGAGTTGCAGATGTTATATTTGGAATTAAGATTTCTAAAACGCCATATGGGCTGATATTATCTTAATCTTATTACATTTAGAAGGTTTTAGAGAAATATAACAAAAATGATAATAACATTGCAAAAATTTTAGTATATTTAAATCTTCATTTAATGAAGAATATAGGAGAAAGTATTTCATAAGTGGAATATTCTCATATAATTGAGAGCATAATGTACGTCACAAATTGTACGCGATCGGACATAGCTCAACTAATTAACAAACTGAGTAGATATACGAGTAATCCAGGAGAAAGTCACTGGAAGGCAATCATTAGAGTACTCAAATATCTTAGATATACCAAATATTATTGATTGCACTATACTAAATACCCAGCTATACTCAAAGGATACAACAATGCAAATTAGATATTTGACACTAAAGACTCAAAATACACAAGTGGATATGTCTTTGCATTTGGAGGTGCAGGAATATCCTGAAAGTCCTTAAAACAAATGTGCATAGCTAGATCAACTATGGAATCTGAATTCATAGCTCTAGATAAAGCAAGTGAAGAAACATAGTGGCTTCGAAACTTTTTGGAGGATATTCTAATATGGCCAAAATCCGTACCAACAATTTGTATACATTGTGATAGTCAATCTGCTATCGGTAGGACGCCACATAGTTATATTTATAACGATAAATCAAGACACGTCAGGAGACGTCACAATACCGTTAGGGAACTACTCTTTAATGGCATAATCATGATTGTTTATGTAAAATCAAAAAAAAATCATACGAATCAAAGTAAGACATATTAGCCTATAATAAAAGAAATATGATAAAAGGGGAATAGACTTGAAGCCTATGACAAAAGAAATTCCATAAAGGAAAATCCAACCTAGTTGACTGGAGATCCCAAGATCTAGGTTCAAAGGGACAACATAATTATATGAAATTCTGAAATGACACTGCGAGTATATAATTACTCCTACCATTCTCTAGGATGACAGATAACAATATCGCCTAGAAAGAATACAAGGGTAAGCTTTGCTTTTAATGATTTCTATTACGTGAAATTCAAGTAGAGTATAACATGATACTCTTATTAGAAAGTCACCTATGTGTGTGTAGAAGTGGAGCAACTTCTATAAGAATTATAAGGCTTAATTATCTAAGAACACTCATGAAATGAGGCAAATATTCAGGGCCAAAATGAACAAATAAATATAAGCACTCTTGGTTGGAAAGAGTTGTATGATATTTATTGATTCAAGATTACAATAATATCTGAACAGTTTAAGATATCATGTTCACTGGATGACTAGTAAACTCGATAAATATTCACAAGGGAAGGCTCAAGGCCAAAAGCTACCTATCCTGATACAATGACTTTCCAAATGATCTCGCTCTCTCTCTGTGTGTGTGTGTGTGTGTGTGTGTGTGTGTGTGTGTGTGTGTGTGTGTGTCTGCATTGTGTCTGCATTTTATTTGCATTTTTTACAGTGAAATATTCATTCATGTGGGGATTGTTGGAAAATATTCTAAGTGAATAATTTCCCAAAGGTTGTGAATGAATAATTCCTAATTATTGCGTCTCTTTGAAAGGATGTCCCTTCCAAACATTATGTCTATTCCTATTTTTTTCTCTTCGTCATTTATAAAAGGAGGGTCTTGTTAGTGTTTGGGTCACTCATTCACATATTCGTACATTCGAGCATGCTGTCCGAGAGAGAGAGAGAGAGAGAGAGAGAGAGAGAGAGAGAGAGAGAGAATGTGTGACTACCTTCGTTGCTTCATTAAGTTCCTACGATTTAAAGTGATTCTACCGGAGGAGGAGTAACATTGTATCCTGGGAGACACAATCGCCACTAAATCATAAGCACCTAAGCGGAAGAATATTGCCTTAAGGACATTGAACCAAGTTCAAGCCTAGGTCTCAGTCAAATTATTGATTTACATCATTTATATTTTATTATCAGATTCTAAAATACAGAGATGGAATTAAATCTACTAACAGACTTTAGTAACATTTGCTACCATTTCTTGCAATTGTAACATACCTTGTGTGCTACTATTTTGATCTCCTTAAAACCCTCGTTAATGAAACAAGGAAGGAGGTAATCCTTCCACAATTAACATAAAATTATGCTAACTTTTATATTATATATAAATTATGCATGCACATGAGTCCTAGCCGCTGTTGAGCCACCCCTGTCGGCAATTCGGAGTAGTTAAGAAAACATTATATTTTTTGAAGTGATCTTGTTTATGGTCTTTAACGGTATAATTATAGTTGGATTGCTATATTGTTGGGTCTTGTCTGGATTTGATAACAGCAAATTTTGGAGCCTAAAGTGGTAAAAGATTTGATTTAATGTGATTTAAAAATTTGTATTAAATATTTGATTTGATTAAATTTACAAATTTGTATCAAATATTTAATTTGACCATATTTGGGCGTCCATAATTGGTGCTTGCTATTTAATGAGTTTCCTATTTTAGGGTTTCCTATTTAGGAATCCTATGACCTAAACTATGGTTTCTCATCATATTTATACGGGTGGGGGTAAAGGCACAAAGAATATAGCACAAATATAGAGATTCAGGGTGCTCATCCACATAAAATATAAGAGAAAGTTTATGCTTTGCTCTTAGGGATCGCTATCCAAGACAAAAGGAAGAGGAGATCTAATCGAGGAGTCGTCACCTTCGTTCAGAAAAATTGCTATGGGGTTTGGTGAGTGATTTTAATTATAA
This sequence comes from Iris macrosiphon, assembly GCA_036927795.1. NCBI lineage: Eukaryota > Viridiplantae > Streptophyta > Magnoliopsida > Asparagales > Iridaceae > Iris > Iris macrosiphon. The sequence continues at coordinate 118,427,547 of JAYESA010000008.1, read as the reverse complement.
TCTCTTTCTTTTTTTCTTGAGTGTGGTGAGGGAGTTGAACCTATTAGGGCAAAGGGTTCAATATTAGTTCTTGTCAATCTTATAATTTTACCTGAGTTATATAGATTAAAATTTATCTAGGTGACGTAGTCACCGCCATATATACCATCTTTATCTGTGCTTGATGTTCGTTAGACAAGGGTAGATTATCTCATGTGGGTTGGCCTAAGTTTTTTCTGCGGTCAATCTCAGACACGGTATCAGAGCGCTTGCAGGGCGTGTCCAATCCCAACATCTGGTATCAGAGCTCTCAGGTTTGCGAGAGGAAAGGTGCAACCATGTCTTTGGTATGAAAAACACATGTATGATCACCCTCACCAGGGGGAACTGGGCAATTTGGAAGCCAAGGATAGAGGATCTACTCTGATACAATAACATGCATGGTTCGTTGGAGGACAACAACGCCAAGCCGATGGACAAAGCTAGTAAAGACTGGAAATGACTATATCATAAAGTTGTTGGATTCATCTGCCAATGGCTGGACGATCGGTATTTCACCATGTGTCCACGGAGTTTTCGAAAAAGCATTGTAGGAGAAGTCGCATTCGTTGTACGAAAGGAAGACGACTGACAACAAGGCATTTCTTATTTGCCAACTCGTCAACTCGAAGTACACAGAGGGTGCCCCGGTAGAACAACATCTGAACGAAATTTAGGGTATCATTAATCAGCTGTCTGCGATGAATATGGTAATTGATGATGAGCTTCAGGCCCTTCTGCTTTTAAGTTATATATCCAAAAGCTGGTAGATATTGGTGGTGTTGGTGAGCAACTCCGCTCCTGATGGAGTTGTCACGATGGAGGCAGTCAAAAGCAGTTTGTTGAATAAGGAGGTCTAACATAAGCAAATAGAATCGTCGTAGGAATCCACTCTGGTAATTTTCTACGGGAAAGGGAAAACCTAAGTCACAAGCGAGGACATGGTGGAGTTCTCAGAATCTTGCGACTGTTGACCGCAAGAAGGGATGCTATTATTGTGGCAAAATGGGTCATATTAAGAGGAATTGCATGGAGCTCAAAGCTGAGAATTCCAAAGGTAAGGATGATCAGGAGGATCTCACGACTATGGAAGATATCATCATCGTAGCAATCGACGCAGAGGAACCTTGTAGCATATGTCATGACGGTGATTAGGTCATGGACACGGGAGCGTCGTATCATGCCACTCCACATAGGACGATCTTCACGTCATACCAAGGCAGTAGGTTTGGACGTACGAGGATGGGGCAATGAGGGGACGACTGCAGTTATAGACATCGGTAATGTGCACTTGACAACAGAGCTTGGTAAGAAGCTCGTTCTCAAGGGTGTGCGGCATGTACTGAGTTTGTGCTACAACTTGATTTTGGTAGGGAGGATGGCAGATGATGGTTGTCGCAGTGTATTTGGGGACAAATATTGGATGCTTACGAAGGGTTCCTAATAGCTGGCTCAGGAAGATGTCTGTTGTGGCCTTTACAAGCTCAAGATGCTGAGTTATACATGCATACCACAAACATCAGATAGAACCTCGGGGGGTGTTCGACAAGAGTTAGTAGATCATCAGGAACTAACTGAGGAGGATCTTCGAGATGCTTTGAGGATTATAGAGTTATACATGCATACTACGATGCCAGACGTTTGGGCGTTGATGCAAACTCTATTCGGCTAAGGAGGAGGCCACATAAGACTCACTATGTTGCATCGGTTGATGGCCGCAAGCAGATGGCCGCATGCGACTCTGGCAGCTGTCGAACCTCTGTTTTTGACCAAATCTCACGCAGCGCTGACCCTATGCGCTATGCTGAGAATGGTAAAAATCTAAACTTGGACTCTTCATACTATGCGCCTATGGATGCCAAGTTGAAGAAGTCTAGGATAGTGCGAGCTCGTCAAGCTCAAGCAACTGTCCAATCGACTGACCGTCGGAGGGCACCGCTAACTGTTATGTGGGCCCCTGATGGAAACATGTATAAGACCGACTCGTGCGTCCAGCCCTCAGCGGCAAATAAACAAGGTCCGTCTTGAAATTCTTCCACTGATGATATAGTGAAAGTTCTTGTACGATCCTTAGATCAGGGAGCAAAAATAACACCCATGCACCCGTGCGCTCGGTCTACCCGTGCTCATGAAAAGGGTGCAAAGGTGAGTCAGCCCTCGCTTGACTTGCACAATATGATTAATCACAAGAACAAGGCGAGGGAGAAAGCTAAGACATGTGAAGTATCCTCTCCAGGATATCACTATGTCAAAATCATCATCAACTGCTGCAGCAATAAAGTGGCAGCACCTACAAGCAGGCAGTCGGCATTCCAACGACTGCACCCAAAGGTGCACCTATCCGGCAATAATCCAAGGATCAGGTACAAACATCCGAGGAGGTTAAAATATTATTTTTCTCATGTTATTCTGCTCAGAAAGGCCCTTCACCTTGGGAGGAAAGAAGTCCAACACCTCCAGTCCGTCAATCTCAACCAGCGCATTGAGAAGGTGATTACCAGGAGGACGAGCAGCGGGACCTACGGAAGAAGTTTTTCAGGGCACCCGCTCAAAGAAAAGCTATCAGCTGCTAGGGGTAGCTCTTCCTTAGAACCCCCTGGGGTTACACAAGCTGGGGGTAGTAATCTCCTCGACCTATACAATAGTCCGACGTTCCGAGGAGATACGGATTCCCAAAGAAAGGATGCTGAAGTCCCTGGGGGTAGCCACCCTCGGAAAGAAGACGTCACCTCCTACGTTGGGGGAAGTACTCCCTCTGAGTCCGAATAGGCGACAATGCCAACCTTCCCTGATGACTATTCGTTGTAAGAGTTCGAAGCAGAAAGTATGACGTCTACAGTCCCGTCCATCTCTCCTCAGACAAGAACGACATACATGGCGGGGGACGAGCATGAAGGCCATAGTGATCGGCAGTGCCTCGAGGCCCTCGAGACAATGATGCAGACCATGAACGAATTAATACAAGCTTTGACTCAAGCAGTGCTAAACATCAAGGCAAGTGTAGCCTCCCAACCAATAGGGGCTTATGGACAAGCAATCTTGGACCTTGGGACCAACACAGACTCCTACGCAACAGCTCCTCCTATAGTCGAAAATCACCCTCTGCCTGGTTCAGCTGCCCCTTCTGTGGAAGATGAAGCCAAAGAAGCAATGAGTAAAATCTGGGAACTCCGGGCTCGCCTAGATTATATGGTCAGCCAGGATTCATAGCACGAGCTCGGGATACGACAACCGTACCCCTGCGAGTAGAGGGATGTTCCGTACTCGCCAAAGTACAAGCCCTTCAACCAGAACCCAATCGACAGAAAGAATTTTCTCCGTCAATACCTGAGCTATTTCGAGATTGCGATGGGGCACCTACCTCATAGTGACGCACTCCTCACTAAGCTTTTTTGTAGGGGAATTGTTCGGGGTCACATTCGATTAGTTTTTTAGCCTACAAGACAACTGTATCTCTTCAAGAATCTTTTTCTCAAAAGATTCTATGACGGAGTAAGCGACATGATGATGTCTTCCTTGATGGATGTCACCCAAGGGAAAAGGGAACTCGCCCAAAATTATATCCAGCATTTCCGTCAAGCAGCACTGAGGATGCATCCAGTCAATTTCGAGTCCACACTCATAGATATGTGCCGCAAGAATCTACTTTCGGCAGTCAGCCTTTGGATTGGTAGCAGTCAATTCAAAGATTGGATATCATTCATCATCAACACTGTCGGCACTGAAAAGAAGGTCAAAGACGTCCGACTTCTGGGAATACAGATCCCTGTCATAGATGACATGGGAAAATGTCCTAACAATAACAATAACGACAACAGCATCCGCGAGGGAAAAGGGAAGCAGGCCCTGGTGGCCAACTTAACCAAAAAGCCCAGCAAAAGCTGGCTGAGGTTCCAAAGCCCTAGGAGACATACTTCTTTGAAGATGACGATGTCATGCCCATCTTCAACGTATTGATGAAGGGTGGCAAGATTCGGCTCCCCGACGTCAAGCGCCATGTAGAGGCAGCCGAGATAAACAATCTAAAATACTGCCACTACCATCGTTACGTCCACCATGCGACGAAGGACTGCTACACCCTCAAGCGATACATCCAGCACCTGTTTGACACTGAGGTCCTTACCTTGGGCTTCGACGATAAGACAGTTGCCGCCAACATGGTGTCCCTACGGTTCGGTAACTTTCCCATGACGAAATCCCAAGACGGAGTTATTCCGATCCCGAAGGCAACAATGGAGGTAGTCAATATTCTACTAGCTCGTGACCAAGCAGCCGGGCTGATACCTCTTACTACACCTCGGGGCAAGATCATGTTGGTCCACCCGGATCTTGTCCCAGACTTGATGCAACAAGCAGCGCCTTCCGCCGTCAAGTCTAAAGTATGAAAAAACAAGTCCTGTCACATAGTTTCTTCCACCACTAAGGAGTCCTGGGCAGGGGCAACCAAGTCGGGCCTTACCTATCAACGATATTATGAGGCTCCCGACGTCAATGTACCTTCAACTACTACACATGTCGTGTCTGATCCGGGTCCATCTTAACCCCCACCAGTGGATAAGTCCAAACAGAAAAAGGGTCACTTCGATAAGCCATTGCATAAGAAAATGGCTCAGGAACTGAAAAAGCCCTACAACTTTGACGTCTTGGCTCAACTCGCCAATACCCCGGTAAACTTGTCACTATTTGAGCTTCTCCGACTCTCTAGAGACACCCGAAATCCTCTGAGTGAGGAATTACAAAATGTCGACGCTTACCTGGCGAAAGTTAAGCCATCAGTTGAGGATCCTGTGGCATACCCCTACTACAACAATATGACAGAAGCGGTACCCAATATCACATTTTTGCAACAGTACATGTTGCTAAAAAATAACCGACATGATCGTCTCCTGTATTACACAGGGTATATTGGTGCCATCAAGGTGGACAGAATGCACATCGATCCCGGTTCGTCAATTAGCATCATCCCACATAGTCTACTTTAGACCTTGGGCATTACGATGCATCGCCTGACAGCCACCAATACTTTCATCACTTGCTTTAATGTAGGAAGGAGCTACCCTCTGGGCAAGATCCGCCTGAAATATCAAATTATCAACTTGAAAATCGAGGTCACTTGCTACATCATAGACGTGGACGTTTCCTACAATATCCTATTAGGATGGCTATGGATATACGAATACATAATCGTACCATTAACCCTACACCAATGTCTAAAGTATATGGACGATCATGGCATAGTCAAGATGGAGTTCGCAGATGTTGATCCTTTCAAAGGGATCGAGGCCTACTACTCTGATGCACTCTTATAAAAGTAAGTCTACCAAGATGAAGGTGTCAATGATACTGACGATGAGGCAGAGGCCGGGACAACATCAGATGAACCTTCGAGAGTACATCTAAAGGCGCATGCTCCTGACACAACCTCTCTCCTTGTCGTAAAACTGTGCATGAAGGTACCGGATCCTCTGGTTGTTTATCTTCATAGGTCAAGACGATCACCAAAGGAAGATCCGACAACATCTACTACCCCCTAACCTCTGGTCGTTCGCCTTCATAGGCCAAGTTGATCGCCAAAAGAAGATTCAGCACCATCCACTATACCCGAACCGCTGATCGTTTGCCTTCATAGGCAGAGACGACCGTCGAAGGATGCTCCGTTACCTCTTACCGCGTCTAAGCCTCTGGTAGTAAAGATGTGCAGAAAACCTCCAATGTCGCCACTCGCACTGGGGGTAGATCATGGAAAGGACGAGCTAGAGGAGTACGTAGCTGCTCACGCAGATGTCCCTTTCCTCGATGATTTATTCCTGGAGAAAAGATACCATACTTTATGAATAAAGGATTATCTTTGAACTAATCTGAAGTTGCACATATAAGCATACTGTACTCCATGGAGCACGGTCTGGGCTTGGACCTGTAGACACAGGTGACCACCACCCATGCTGTAAACCGGATTCTTACCAGCCAAAACTCTCACTTCCTAGTCCCAGCTAGGAAGAGGGGAGATAGACTCATCATCTTCGGCATAGTAGAATGACCTCGGTCCTTTGTCCCCAAAAAACTAGATCTAGAGCCTGATACCGTCAAGATGTCACTCCACCGGTATAGCTCTCAAGCCAAGCACCTTATCTAGAAGATGGTTTATGATCTGAAGGCCACTAAGGTCTTAAATTACGGCAAAGGTCGAAGGCTGTCTCCGCATCTACCTTCTCCTGCAGGCAAATTCGAGGACTACTACCATAAGGCCAAGCATGGCTTAGGGTATGTAATGCCTCCCACAACCCCCGAGAGTTCATATAAAGGAGACGAGGTGCACTCTCACTCTTTGTAATCTTCCGCTTGGGACTCCGATATCAGTATTGGGGAGATGCTCAAGCAAACATTATCTGCCAATATGGTGTCATCTGACCCTGAGAAAGACAACAAGAATCTATCAAAACTCTTTAAATTAGAACCGTGGGCCCAACTCCTATATGTACAATGGAAGATACGGCTCAAACAACGAGAACCTCTTACCGAGGACGAAGTCGTACAAGTCAATTTGGGCGACAAATCCTCCCCTAAACCTATCTTCATCAGCAAAAATCTGACTGATAAGGATCGAGAATCCCTGCTATATCTCGTCAGGGAATACATTAATGTCTTTGATTGGAGCTACGAAGACATGTCAGGACTGGACCCCCAAATCGTGGTCCATAAGCTCAACATCTCGCCGAATGCTAAGCCTGTCAAGTAGCAGCAACAATAATTTTGGCCAGACATAATAAACGCCATCAAAGCCGAAGTTAACAAACTGATAGCTAGTGGCTTCATCCGCGAAAAATAACATCCAGCCTGAGTAGCCAACATCGTTCCCGTCGTAAAAAAAAAGGGAAGATCCGGATCTGCATTGACTTTCATGATCTAAATACGGCCTGCCCCAAAGATGAATTTTCTCTTCCAATTACAGGCATAATGATCAAAAACACTTGCGACATCGAGCGCATATCCTTTATGGACGGATTATTAGGCTATAATCCGATCAAGATGTCCTCTGACGATCAGAAGCATACATATTTTCGAACGTCGATAGGAGTGTACTACTACACAACCATGCCCTTCGATCTGAAGAATACATGTGCTATATAATAGCAAGCTATGAGCACCATCTTTCGTGAGCATCTACATAATATGGTTGAGTATTAAGTCGATGACATCGCCGTCAAAAATCAATCCAAAGGTGATCACCTCAGGGACTTAAAGACTGTGTTCGACCTCATGCGTACGCACCAGCTCAAGATGAACCCTACCAAATCCTTCCTGGGAGTCTCCGACGACAAATTTCTGGAATTTATCATCACTTCTTAGGGTATTCATATAGACCCCGACAAAACTAAAGCAATCCTTAAGATGCATCGGCCGAGGAACTTTCGGGAACTCTGCGGCCTTCAAGGGAGGCTGGCATACATTAGGAGGTTCATATCAAAACTCTCTGGGCGTTGTCGGCCATTCATCCAGCTCATAAAAAAAGGTGTCTCCTTTGTCTGGAATGAAGAATGCCAACGCACGTTTGACGACATCAAGAGATACCTGTCAACCCCTCCAGTGCTGGTAGCCTTGATCTTGGGGAAGCCTTTTCTGCTTCATATATGCGCGATGGATCACTCCCTCGGTGCTCTATTAGCCCAAAATAGTTATGCAGGCCATGAGAAGGCCATCTATTATCTTAGTCGGATGATGGTTAGCACGGAGCATAGGTACAACCCCATCGAGAAGAAATGCCATGCTCTAGTATTTGCTGTCCAGAGGACTCAGCATTATATGACTGGACAGACCATCTATGGGATCTCGCGAGTCAATCCTCTCAGAGTTCTCATGACCAAACTGGGGACGCTCAGTTCCTGCCTAGCTACCTGAGCAATACTACTATCTTCATACGATATGGTGTTTGTCCCACATAAAGCCGTCAAGGGTCAAGCAATGACCGACTTCCTGGCAGCACATCCGACGCCATAAACCTCAAAACTCTTCGACGAGATTCCAGACGAAGTGGCGGGCTCAAATATAACTTCATACGAGGCTGTTTGGCGAATGTTCTTCGATCGACGGTGCTTCAAGAACAGGGCCCAAGAGCAGTATCATTATGGGGGTCGGGATAGTGATAATATTCCCATACGGTCTAGTAATCAACCAGGCCTACTCTTTCACAAACTCGTGCTCCAATAATATGGTAGAGTACAATGCCTCGGTCATTTGGATCCAACTCACCAAACAAGTAGGAGTAGAGTATCTTGAGGCCTACGACGACTCCAAATTAATAGTCAGTTAGGTCCGGGGTGAGTACGGAGTCTGGCACGAAGACCTGATTCCTTATCACCAAGATGCGCTTGACGTCATCTCAACCTTCTAGGGATTCTTCATTGAGCATGTCCTTCGACTATAGAACATTAAGGTTGATTCCTTGGCCGACCATGCTGCCTCCTTGGCAGTTCCAAACAACACCCATCAGCTAATCATAATAATTAGTCGAGAACTGGTCTACCCAAAGAATAACCTCTGCATGTGTCTGAGATACAGGACAAAAGTACACACTGACGTCCAGGACTGGAGGCTTCCATTCAATGACTACAATGTCTATGAAATACTCTTCGACAATCCAAAGGAAGCCACATCAATCAGAAGACGTTCCCTCCGGTTCTATTACAATGTAGTTACCAAAATATTGTATCGTCGGTCATATGATGGCCTTCTATTACGGTTGTCATGACCCACACCCGATGTAGGAATGCAAGTCGGGAACAATGCCCAGCCTACGTCGCAGAATCGGTGGTAGAATATTGTTTGGATAATTTATCTAGCAATATAATGAACCACCAACAATAACAATATACTCAATCACAGATCTAAGATGAAAATGAGCACGAATATGATAAAGAATAGAATAGTCACATACAACTCATGAGTCTAAAATAATAACATCAATGAGTCTAAAAAGAATACTAATAAATAAGTTGGAGACAAATCCAGTACAAAAGAATACTAAGAAGCTATAAGTCCCGGGTCATCTGTCTTAGTTGAGATAAGTCCCTCCTGAGCCATGGTCACTGACTTTAATCCCACAATATCCTGAGGTCCATAATATGTAGGGTACCACTCCTCAGTGTCATCTGGGAAAAATATATCCGGTCAGGAAAGGAGCAGAGTACATCTCTAACAGCAGTTCTAATCAATGATATAAACTATGTAACAGTAAATATATGTGAATATACAAGATGCAACAATATATATACAAGAGGTATACAATAAGAAAATAATAGAATAAACAATAATGAACAATATGGCAATAAAAAAGAATACTAATGACTAAGTGTGTGAGTACTAGCTTTAACATGTGATCGGCTTGGGAACATGCACAAAAAAACTTACATAAGAATAATGGCCTGGTTAGTCATACGTACGGTGTATGACCAACACTCACAGAAAAATAAGACTTGAACAAGAAGGATATGATCACATATCTATACTAAAATACTCCCCACCCCCGACTGGTATAGTGGATCCAACCATGGTATGCTATGGCACGGGATTCTCTAGGAAGGTAGCAAGTCTCCCCGAGAATCAGTGTCTGTATATGTACAAGATAATCAATAAAATATGACTTGCACAAGATACACTATATATCAAGAAATAATATCTCATGATGAAATCCGGATATACCAATCCATGTAACCATCGTGTCAAGAAATATGGATATCTACACTAGATATAATGAACATAGAGAATATCATAAATGAGAAACTATCAGAGAATGTACTCGCCTGAAGTCCGGTGAATAGTCTCACAGATATCTGATACGGTGCCTCGAAGACCTAAATATGGAATACAACATCAATACAAGATTTTGGAATAAAAATAAGTTAAACTAGTCAACTTCTAGGTCGACAAGCCATCTCTAAGTCAAAATGTCAAACTAGGTCAACCCTAAGTCAAACCGGTCGAACTTGGTCAAACTATGTCAAACTACATATTTCTAGGTTACATGAGTCTATCCCGAAGATGTTGGGTTCATATACTATGAATCTAGGTCATACAAGCTACAACTTAGGATATTAGGAAACCGTATCTCAGGATACACAAATAGGAGATAATTATCACATATACATATATCAAACAATATTAAATCCTAATTACCAAAAGCTATGTGGATACCTTGGTTTTGAACTAACCTGGTATCGCAATACTAAACCTCCATCTTGACACCCAAACCCAATACCTTGGTTATCCTAAAATACCTTGATACTTACCTTGGTATCTCAAGGTAATTGCCAAAACTTCATATATATACTAACTACCCATAATAACTATATGCTAACAACTAACTATTACAATATAGTATACTAAGCATAAATACCAATTAGGAATATATATATTCACTAATACCATATATATATATATATATATATATAATAATAATTAATATATAACTATATATACATAGACGCAAAACTATCGCTAAAAGTTGCTGCTGTCCGTCGTTGAAGGTTGCGGATACTGCTGCTATTGCTACGATTCCTGCTACTGTTGCTAATACTGCTGTCGCTGTTGTCGCTGAAGCTGTTGTTGTTGCTGTTGCTGAACTGCTGCCGTCCCTGAAGCTGCTGCTGTCGCCAATGCTGTTGTTGTTGCTATATCTGCTGCTCTCTCTCTCTTATATATATTAACACACACACCCACATATATATATATATATATATATATAAATACAACTATATAAACATATATACATACACCTCTATATACATATATACGTATCCACAATAATACCTATAGTATAGCATACACATATTATAGTAACACATATACATATATCCATAATATTACTAATACTTACACACACACACACACACACACACACACACACACACACACACACACACATATATATATATATATATATATATATATATATATATATATATATATATATATATCATAACATAACTTAACATAACATACAAGTATATATATAGATAACATATATATACTAATGTATACATATATACACTACTATATTTAATAGCTACTACATATGTAAAAGTATAGCTACATATATACGTAACACATAGGTATATAGATATATGATACACTAACACATAAATATATATATATATATATATATATATATATATATATATATATATATATATATATATATATATATATATATATATATATACACTTGCATATAATTACATATTATAATGACTAAAACAATGGAAAGGTAGATCTAGAAATAAAATTGCACAACACATAGAGCGTATCACACCCGTATCCCACTAGATCTAGGATACGCTTGCGACACGAGTCCACCACACATTCAAACGTATCCCGAAGGATACGAGCAAGTCTAATATATTATTTATGAATAATACGAAGAGTCAAACATAAATCTATGTGTCCGTGTCAAAATATGACATGTACAAAGTCCCGTGTCGGAGAAAAAACCCCCAAATCAACACGTATCGTCAAATTGTTGGGATACGACCTACACGTACCCAATTGTGGATACGACACTAGCCCCAAACACACAAATATATGCCAAATTGATCTATAGGACCAATTGACACACACAACAAGTGTCAATCTCGAAATTCTCCCAAAATTGACATAAAAAGTACCATAACTTTCTCAATAGGCCTCCTATGAACACACAATCAAATCCTATGGGTAGCCTATGCATATGGGTTAATTTCTCATAGTTAAATCTCTGATTTAGACCTTAAATTAAGGAGAAAAACTAAATTATACCTATTGGAAGATGGATTCCCAATGAAACCTCCAAATGTGATGAAATTGGCCTCCAACTTGTAGATCATTGCTCCTCTTTGTAGATCCTTGCTTCCTCCTTCTAGATCCTTGCTCCACTAGTTTCCAATGGTAATTTGGAAAGGAATTGGGATAAAATTTGGTAGAAAAAAATGATGTGGAATGAAGGAATTTGGTTGAAAAAAATTCTAGATCTAGATTTCAAATAAAAAAAAGGAGAGAGAAACTTTTTTCCTCTTCTTTAATAGCCCCCCCCTCTTACTCCTTCCTCAAGTCTCTATGTAATGTCCATTATACCCCTTGGGGCCACTCATAAAGAAAAAATTAGGGAAGGAAGCTTCTAGTCTAATGGTTTAATTAAACTAATCATCCTCCTAATCAATGAGCTTTTTAGTTGGGCTCAATTCTAACAATTAATACATGTTGGTCCATGAGTCTAAACTAAACTAGTTAGGTCCACTAACACAAGTCCAAAATAAATAAATAACATCTAACAATAATTAAATAATACAATAAATAATTCTTTAACATGCACAATATTTAATTAATTATAAAATAACTAAAATACTCTTTCCTAAAAAATATGATAGTGACAATGATCCCTATCGAATACAGAAGCGAAGCAGGCCCTCCGTAAAGCTCACAACGGTGTCTGTGATGCACACCAACCCGGTCTAAAGCTACAGGACCGTCTTTAGAGAATGAAATATTACTGGTCGACGATGGTAGCAGAGGCCATTCAGTATGCGATGAAATGCCAGACGTACCAAATCTACGCAGACTTCATCCACCAGCCCTCAGAATTCCTGCACCCAACGGTCACATCTTGGCCGTTTGAAGCGTGGGGGATGGACATTATCGGACCAATCAGTCCACCTTCTTCTAAAGGGCATCGATTCATCCTGGCTATAACCGATTACTTCTCTAAATGGGCAAAAGCTGTTCCACTCGCTGAAGTAAAAAATATTGAACGTAATTAGCTTCGTCAAGCATCACGTTATATACCACTTTAGCTTACCATGAAGGATCATCTACGACACTGGTCCACAGTTTGTAAGTCACGTATTCTACCAATTTTACGACAAAAATCAAATTCAGAATGTAGCAACCACCTATAACAAGGAAGCAAATGGTCTGGCAGAAGCCTTCAACAAGACCATCATAAAGCTACTCAAAATGTTCATGTCTTCCAATAAGCGCGGCTGGAACGAGAAGCTGGGTGAATGTCTCTGGACCTACTGCACAATGGTCCAGACAGTTACTGACAATACACCTTTCTCTCTGGTGTACGAAAGTGAAGCGGTCCTCCCGCTCGAGATCCAAATCCCTTCACTCCCAATAGCCCTCTCCATCCATATAACCATCGACGACAATCACCGTCGACGGCTACAAGAGTTAGAAGTACTAGACGAGAAACGTCTTTTAGCTCAATAGCGCTTTGAGCTATACCAAGCGCATCTCTCATGAGCCTTAAATAGATGGGTCAATTAGAGAACTTTTCAAGTGGGAGACCTCATCCTAACCGTGAGAAGATCGATGGTCATGACCTATAAGACGGCTGACAAATTTCAGTCTAAATGGAGGGCCCATTTATCGTGGAATCCATATTCTCCAATGGCGCCTACCGGCTAGTAAAACCCAATAGTGACTTGCTTATGATGCCTATCAACGAAAAGTTTCTAAAAAATTACTATGTATGAGCTAGAATTGTACTCCTCTTATCTCCAGCGGGACAATCCAGATGTACATCTCTACACTCTATTGGGTCATGATCTACAAGACGGCTGACAAATTTTAGTCTAAATGGAGGGCCCATTCATCGTGGAATCCATATTCTCCAATGGCGCCTACCGGCTAGTGAAACCCAATAGTGACTTGCTTATGATGCCTATCAACGAAAAGTTCCTAAAAAATTACTATGTATGAGCTAGAATTGTACTCCTCTTATCTCCAGCAGGACAATCCAGATGTACATCTCTACACTCTTGGTTCTTCATTCCCAACAAGTGCCTATGTGCAATATTTTTTCCTTCGTTATAAATTCCTGTAAAAGCCATCATCTGTATCCAGGAGTCCTGAATAAGCATCAGATTATGGATCCTTAAAGTCTCCCCAATGGAGCAGTCCCCAGGTCCACTTGCACACTCCTACATTGACCACTCAAAAACCAATCTCGTTGGACGCTAGCCATGTTCATATTACCTCTGAGATATCATCCCACCAATCTCCCAAGCGGAGCAATTCTCAGGTCTATCTTCATTTTTTGATACACCATAATCAATAAACCACTCCTCAGTGAGTATCTCGGACATTGGTTCACGTCCATATTACCTCTAAACTATTGTCCTAATATTTCTCTCCGATTGAGTTTGCCATATCCATATTACCTCTGAGCAAACCTTCCGGGTCTTGGCTATCGATCATCACGTCCATATTACCTCTGATATCGGTTGTCATCCCCACTTATCACCTATACTCACCAAGGTATACTACCAGTGTTAAGTCTAAAAAAATGTCACGTCCATATTACCTCTGGCAGGGCTTGTTCCAAATCTATTACTTGCACTAACGTGCGCAAAAAGAAATGGGTCCCCAAAAACTGCACGTCTATATCACCTCTGGCAGATCTTGTTCCAAATCTATTACTTGTACTAACATGCACAAAAAGTAATAGTTCTACAAAATCTATCACGTCCATATTACCTCTGATAGGGATTATTTTTGAACTTATTACTTGCACCCTCATGTGCAATAAGTAATATGTCCACCAAAGATCCCCCAGCGGGAAATCCTTAAAAACTTATGGTATTGTACTACGTTCATATTACCTCTAGTACGATACCTAAAGATAACACAAATAATTTTCAAAACAAATAGGATAACTTTTATTTTTTTTCCTCAAAGAGAGATTGAAAGCAAAACTATATTTTGGGGGATTGTCAAGATCCCAAGCTCGAAGGCAAAACGAAGACACAAAAAGGTAGAAGAAGCACTATTGGTACGATGAGTCGAAGCATAACTCCGTGATTCACTCATGGAAATGGGCTATACGGACATCCAGGCGCATCTGGGCCCGACGCTCAACCTCCTTGGCCATGACTTCAGGATCTTAGTAGCGAGCAAAGGACTCGTAGTTGTCCTTGAGTTTCTGTACTGCAACCTCTACATAAGCCATAGTCTTTGCTACTTGGCTCGCCTCGGCCCAGATTTTCTCATCTTTCTTTTGGGTCTCATGCAGCCTATTCACTAGCACTACGAGCTAAACCTGCAGCTTCCTAATAGCCTCAGTCAGGTCCTTCCGCCAAGAGAGACACCCTTTCCTAAGATCGCCCAGCCGGTCACGCTTCTCCTGCAAATCCAGGAGGTTACGCCGTAAAGTTTCCATAGAGGAAGAAAATGAGGCCGTCTCCATATCCATCTCCTTCGAGAACTCAGCATACTCGTGGGATATTAAATCCCTATATCTGCATGTCAATATTTTTGCAGCTCCATCAGGCATCGTTCCGTCTCCTCTAACCTTTGGCCCAGAAGGTCAGCCATCGATTCAAAATTGGGGAGACTCCTCAGAGAGTGGACATGTCCCTCGGCAAAGTGCTTGGCCCAGGCGAAGGACTTGCTGTGCTCTAGCATGCCCTCGACCACTTATTTCAGGATCATATAGAAGTTCCAAACCAAGAGTCCAATGTTCTCGTCAATCTCTTCCAGGGTAGCCGGAGTCAAAGGCAGCTGGAAGGAGCAAGAGGCCACTGGCTCGATAGCTCATACGGGGATGCTCGAAGATCATGAGGGCAAATCTACAACCGATGAGCGACCAGCGGTTCTACTCGTAACCTGCATAGATGCGTGGGATGCCAGAGGGTCCGGTAACTGAGCGACAGATGGAAGAATGGTGCCGCGACTCGAGATAAGAGCACCAGGGTGCCCAGTTATGTCAGCTCCCGCCTGAAGGCCAACCCCAGACTGTGCGACAAAAGCCTCAAAAGATGACCCAGCAACTGCGGTACTGGGAATATCAAGGGCAACCTCCTCACTACGGCTTACCACCCCAATATCCGGATAGGCCTCAGCTATTGAACCCCCGACAGTAATAATTGGGAGAGCAGCCACCACACCAGAAGGGCCCACAACTGCAGGGACCTTATCCACTGTAGCCTCTGTAAAGGGCACTACAGGACGCCCATGACCAGAACTAGGAAGAGACATGGATACCTTCCTAACAAGTTCACTGCTCCCCTCTTCCAAAACCTCTTCCTCAGCAGCCACATCCACGGTCCTCAAGGGAGAGGAAGTGCCTACAAAACTAGAACAACCAGTAATTAACTTCAATAGGAGAATTGAAAGATGAAGCAAAAAAAATTTTGTTCTTGTGAATTTGAGAAATGACCTACTGGAGGGAGAAACACGTGTTGCGGCTCGTCTAGTATTGGCATAGCCTCCCCCATAGCTTCCATGTCTTTCATAGATATGTGCTTGTTACGACCCACACCCGATATAGGGGCACGAGTGCATGGGTACGTCCAGCCTACGTCGCAGCATCGGCGGTAGAACGCTGTCTAGGTCACAATACTAGCTAAGTCAATCTCTCACGAATATCCAACTCCATGAGGAGATACAGATATCACAATATAATATGAAATACTCAATCACAGAAACTAAAGCACGATGAGATATCGAAGAAAATAAACAAAATACAAGACAAGTCTAACAACAATAAATAGTCTAACCTGCAATCAATAACATCCAAATCTCAAAGTATGTCGGAAATAAGTCCTTTATGTCACAGTCTGGAAAAATATCCAGTCAGAATTGGAACAAAGTACGAGCACCAACAGCAGTTCCATGTATATTGACAAAAACTATAACACAGTGTAAAAAAATACAAGATAGATATGAATACTAGCAATAAGAAATACTGACGAGCATGAATATACTAGAAATAGAAATACTGGAGCACATATGTCATATCAATAGTACAACTAGCAATAAACAAGAATACAAGTGCACGCTAGAACAATGAACTGGTATATATAAGTGGATGCTAGAACCATGACTAGAACATAGGGAAATGCTAGATCAATAACTAGAGATACATGTATAGACTATCTAGCTATGTGTGTGAAACATCAGAATACTATGTGATCGGCTTGGGACTGATTTGTTACATATGATTGGCTATGATTCATGTAAGGTCAGACTAACCATCCGGATAGCTATGATGCGAGCAATAGTCAGGCTAATCACATGTAACAGGCTATGAGGCATGTAATGGTCAGGCTGCACCGACGTGAGGTGTGGGTGAGCTATGATGCATGTAGAGTTAGGTATGATCACATAAGCTACTAATATTTCTCCGTTTCCTCAGCTAGCACGATGGATTCCAATCATGACTCCTCGTGACAGATCTCGATGATGCCAACTCGTATATACAACAGTGACATAATCATGTACGCTATACAACTGGAATCATAGAGATAATCAACATAATAAAAACTGTTAGAGAATGTACTCGCCTGCGATCCTTAGCTGGTATGAATCAATATCCTGTTTTCGCGGTATTGTCTAAAAATCCAACAGTCCTATAGATATATAATGTAATACAATATTGCATCAGTCATTACACTAACACACAATCAACATAAATACACTAAACTTGGGGGCTACGCTAGGTATGACACTGGTCAACTAGGGTCAAGTATGCGTCTAATTGCACGGTGTCATGTCTGTAATTGCTGTGCATAACAGACAATCAATTAATACGGGTCTTGCTAGTACGTCAGTGTACATATGGCAGTCTTCTAACAATTTACAGGGTCACATGGTCAAGGTAAATACGAAATATCCGTAATTAACATTAGGTCTCCTAGTACATCTATAAATATACATAGTCTTAACTAGCATATAACATTAATTACTTACAATTTATATATATACCAATTAAATATATAAACAATATATATATATATGTATATATATATATACCAATGAATAATATACATATACCAAATGTATACTAATTAAGTATATATATATATATATATATATATATATATATATATATATATATATATATATATATATATATATATATATATATACCAATTATATACCTATTAAACATATAATAATAGAATACATATACGTACATAAAATCATGAAGGAGGGCAGGAACGAACCTGCGCGGGCATGCACGGGATCGACGATGACGACGATGACGATGGTGACGATGATGATAACGACGATGATAGTTATGATGATAGTAGTGATGAAGATGATGATGACGTTGAAGGCGAGGCTGCCGGAGGGGAAGAGGCGGAGGAGAAGTCTGGTGGTTGTGGTGGGGACGCTGCTGTCGAGGGGTTCAGGCGAGGTCCGGCTATGATAGGTCATCGAGGAGGAGGAGAAGAGGAGGGAGGAGAGGTCGAAGTCGGCTTCAGCAGCGGGTTCTGGTTGTTCAGTCGGCTTCAGTGGGTTCTCCGGCTTACCGAAGGTTCAGTCGAGCGTGGGGAGGTTGGCTGGCGGTCTGCTCGAGTCGACGGTGCAGGCGTTCAATGGGTCGGGTGGTGGAGAACTCGGCTGCTCCGGCGAGTTCTCAGGCGCTGTGCAGGCGGCTTGATGGCGAGGCTTCCGGCGATGATGGCAGGCCGGGGAAGAGGGATGATAAAGGAAGAAGTGGTTTAGTTTATGTTTGGGTTAGGGTAGATGTTTGATGGAGGTGATGATAATTAATGGAGAGTTTTGCATGAGGAGAGAGAGGGTGATGTTGACAACCTAGGGATTAGGGCCGGTTGTACACATTGGGATGGGGTTTGCATTAGGAGAGGGGTTGGTATGAGGGATTTTATATATATATATATATATATATGTGTGTGTGTGTGTGTGTGTGTGTGTGTGTGTGTGGTGTGTGGTGAGGATGGCTCCATTTAAAATGGATGGCCAAGATTAATCATGAGGGAGAGAGTACAAACAAAAAGGGGGAGAGAGAAAGAGGGAGGACCGGTCAATGAGGGAGAGGGTTGGTTCTTCTTGTGCCTTGACTAATAGGATGGTGACACCTCATTGCATTTTTGCATAAAAGTCCTCAACAATTGGAAAATTGCATAGAAGTAGGTTTTTGGGATTTAATGAGGGAAAATACCATGTTTGGTGTGATGTAGTGGTTAAAAAGGGTGTATAGTGTTTAGTATGAGTCTTGAGGGTGTAAATAGGGGTTTGGTTTGATATTGGGTCTAGTTTTGGGTCAAGTTGGGTCCTTACACCAATTTAATTAAAATTAATACAAATTGTGTTCTAAAATTAATTGGAAGTACATGGGGCTAAAATTAGGTAGAATATAAGTATCATGGACGTAGAGAGCTCATAGTAGAATATTTTCATAGTTTGGGTTGTACAAAATGGGTCGAGATTGTGTCTCCAATTTTGATTGGAACGCACAAAGATACAAAGTCAAATTTATTTGGAATTAAAAATAAATGTCCGCGACGAATATTGTGCGACTAAAATGAAGCAAAAAGAAGCATATTTATGAGTTACACAAAGGTCAGAATAGAAGGCGGACACGTCTAGGACAAATGTGTAAAATTTATTGGAAGACAAAAGCTAGGGTAGCGCTCCAAATATCGAAGCAACGGTAAGGCACAACAATTAAATAAAATCACAATAATAAATATAATCTCCAATATTTAATTCCTCAAAATGCTAATTAAAATCCACAATCCTATAATTCGGTCAAGGCTTCATCTAGTGGGCTTCTAGGTCTAGTCTATTAACTCATGCAATTTTAGGAACACTATATATATATATACACATATCATGCAATTATTTAAAATAATAACACACAATACCTATAATATATAAAATAACAAAATACCCCTATTTTCAGGATGTGGTAGTGACAAGTCTACCCTCCTTAAAAGAGTTTCGTCCTCAAAATTTAAAATCCTCAATAGTCATATTTATTTATTTATTTATTTATTTACCATCAAAATTTAAATTCATCAAATCACATAATCATGAAGTAAATCCATATTGTTATTTCATAAACTTTCAAAATTCTATAGGTAACATATTCCTGAAAATCTTCAAGTTTAAAATCATATTCCATTTTTATCGCAATCTCCTCTAAAATTTTAAGTTAATCACTAAATACAAAATTTACTATCCAATCCTCTAATTAAAATCCAATCAATGCATATTTAAAAAAATCTCACCCGAAAAGTTTGAATTTCAACACTAATCCATTAGTGATCTTATTCCTCGATTTTTTTCCACACAATACTCAAACAATGTAATACTTATGAAATCTTCAAATACAACATTCAAATATAAATTTATATCTTGTAGTCTAATAAATATAATGATAATCTTCTTAAATTCATCAAAATTTAATGACAAATTCAATCGTATCATAATCTTCATAAAACCTATGATTTAACAAAATCGTCAATTCTGCCATATTAAATTCTCAACTCTTTATTTAATTTAATATTTATCCTCAAAATTTAAGGTATCTTGTCTCTCTTTATCAAGTCATAACCTCTTCATTAACTCTTCACTACGGTCAAACTCCCAACAATCAAAGTCTAAGAAAATTCTACCTACAGTCATACAACATACAATCTAGAAAAAATATGCGTAGTTATGGTCTCTTTTGTCATGGTATTACGGTCTCTGTC
Organism: Iris macrosiphon; assembly: GCA_036927795.1. NCBI lineage: Eukaryota > Viridiplantae > Streptophyta > Magnoliopsida > Asparagales > Iridaceae > Iris > Iris macrosiphon. The sequence goes on along the minus strand of JAYESA010000008.1, from coordinate 118,407,052 downwards.
AGGGTGTACTACTAACTACATTCTAGCAAGAAGATCATTGATACAAGCTATGGTATTAAAAAATTAATTAATCAATCAAATAGAGAAAAAGAACAGAAGGAAAGAACAAAACATAGCCTTCTAGCACAACCATAGGTTTAATGATGCATCCAAAGTTTGATACCTCTATCCCTTTAGGTACCACAGTTTCTACTACTAGCACACCCACTGCTAGCTCTCTTACCTACTACAATTGTTTATACTAGTTGTTCTTATCACTCAAGTGCACACCAAGTGCAACACAACACACTAAGTATTACTCCCTCTAATACAACTCTAGATGGACACCCAAATCAGTTTGCAGTGCCATCTCAGGCATGCTCAAGCCACAGATCCTTACACAACGCCCAGCCTACGCCGCAGAATCGGCGGTAGAACGCTGTCTAGATAATCTATCTAATATAATAAACCACCAATAAAGATAGTATACTCAATCACAGAACTAAGATAGAATGAACACGAATCAGATAAGAATAGAATAGTCACCATACAACTCATGAGTTTAAAATAATATACCAATGAGTCTGAAGAACAAAATAATGAGCTGAATACAAATCCAGTACAAAAGAATACTACAATACTACAAAGCTACAACTCCAGGGTCAACTGTCTCAATTGGGATAAGTCCCTCTTGAGCCAGGGTCTCAGAATCTAAACCCACAACATCCTGGGGTCCATAATAGGTAGGGTAATCCTCAGTGTCATCTGGAAAAATATATCCAGTCAGGAAAGGAGCAGAGTACAACCCTAACAACAGTTCTCAATTAATGATAAAAACTATGTAACAATAAATAGCTGTGGATAAACAAGATGCACGATAGAAATATATAGACAATAAGGAAATACTGGAAGGAAATACAATAATGAACAATATGCCAATGAAACAATAATACTAATGACTAAGTGTGTGAGTACTAGCTTAACATGTGATCGGCTTGGGCAAGATGCAATGCGGCCTGGCTAATCATACGTGCGGTGCATGATCAACACTATTCGCTTACCAGTACTTTATTCAATAGGGATTTGATCACATATCTATACTAATACTCCCCACCCCCGACTGGTATAATAGATCCAACCACGGTATGCTATGGCACTAGATTCCCCAAGAAGAGAGTGACTCCTCCCGAAAATTGGTGTCTGTACATGTACAAGATAACCAATAAAATAATACTTGCACCATATACACCATATACCAAGGAATAATATCTCATGACGAGATCCGGATATACCAATCCGTGTAACCATAGTGTCAAGAGAAACATGTATATCTACACTAGATACAACGAACATAGAGGATATCATAAATGAGAAACTATCAGAGAATGTACTCGCCTGAAGTCTAATGAATAGTCTCACAGATGTCTGACTCGGTGCCTCAAAAACCTAGATATGGAATACCACATTAATACAAGGTCCCGGAAAGAGAACAAGTCAAACTAGTCAACTTCTAGGTCAATAAATCAATTCTAAGTTAAAAGTCAACTATGGTCAACTCTAAAGTCAACTAAAGTCAAACATGGTCAAACCAAGGTCATCCTCACAAGACATCTATACAAATAATATAGAAAATAAAATACAACAATTTAGGAATCAAAATTAGATCCCAAATGATACCCACACAAAGTATACTAATAATACAATATTATACACTCTAAATAATGTATATACAAACCAATATTTATACAAATAAAATAATATATTATTATTAGTATTATACCTCACAAAACACCTATATATATACATATATATATATATATATATACAAATATAATATATAATATATAAATTAAATTTGCCAAATCGTCACTGAAAACAGTGAGCTGAAAATACAATTTAAATAAAATAGCTTATAGTGACAGTCTCAACTGTCACAGAAAATCTGTCGCAGAAACTCTATATATAAACCACTGCTGCTCAAATGGTGACAGTTAAACAACTGTCACAGAAAACTGTCGCAAATACCGCTGTCTAAATCCCGCCCGCTGCTATTAATGACAGAACTGTCATTAATAGCTACAGCGGCTGCTGCTGCCCACGGTATATTAATGACAGAAACTGTCATTAAAAGCTGCTATCGCCAAAAGAAATATATAATATATAACTATATATATATATATATAAATCAATATAAATCAATATATATATACATATATAAAACAATTAATAATATATATACTTATATATACATATACACATAACTTACACAATCAAATACTAATAGTTACAAAACACATTGCACATATTAATGTACATATTTTAACATGGCTAGAAGCACACACAAAAATACATTCATTAAATCCAAATAATTACATAATAATTATATTTAATATAATTACACATTTAAACACATAAATATATTTTATAAAATATTTATGTATAATTTATTTTATTAACAAGTAGTAACATATATAATTGCATGCAAGAAGCTACATACATATATTTATACACCACATTAGAACACATAGAAATATATAGATCTATGCTACAATAAATACCATAATAAATACACTAAAATAATATATAATATCTATATATATATACTAATTATAAATGAAGAATTTAAAGCATACATAATTAGATCTACACATAAATACAATAATTTGGAGAGTATCACACCGTATCCCACTAGATCTAGGATACGCATGTGACACGAGTCCAACACACAACCAATTGCACCCCGAAGGACACAAACAAGTCACAAATAATATTTATGAATAAATCAAAGTGTCAAAAGTAGATCTATGTGTCCGTGTCAAAATACGACATGTTCAAAGCCCCGTGTCGGAGGAAAACTCCCAAAATGACACGTATCACCAAATAGTTGGAATACGAACCACATGTACCCAAATATGGACACGACACAAGCCCCAAACACATAATCACATGCTCAATTGATCTATAGGATCAATTGACACACACAACAAAATGTAAATTAGGAATTCCAACAAAATTGACACAAAAAGTACCATAACTTTCTCCATGGGTCTCCTATGAACATAAAACAAAGTCCTATGGGTAGTACATACATATGGATTGATTTTACATGATTAGATCTCAGATTTAGAAGCTATTTTAATGGGAAAAACTGAATTATACCTATTGGGAGATGGATTTCTAATGAAACCTCCAATTGAGATGAACTTGCTTCCAAATTGTAGATCCTTGCTCTTCTTTGTAGATCCTTGCTTCCTCCTTCTAGATCCTTGCTTCCTCCTTCTCTAATGGTGAATTGGGAAGAATTTGGGATGAATTTGGTAGGAAATTAGAATGGGAATGGAGGAAATTTGGTAGTGAGAAATTCTAGATCTAGATTGGAAATGGGAATGAGAATGAGAGGAGAGAGAAATTCTCCCCTCCTAATATAGGTCGGCCATGCTCCCTTCCCCAAGCAATTGTAAAATGTCCAATGTACCCCTTGGGGCCTCTCATGAAGAAATAATTAAGGAAGGAAGCTTCTAGTCTAATCACTTAATTAATTTAATCCATCTCATTAACTATGGGCTTTCTAAATGGGCCAAGTCTAACTATTTAATTCATGTTGGTCCATGGGTCCAAACTACACTAATTGGGTCCACTAAAATAAGTCCAAAATAATTAATTAACATCCAACAACAATTAAATAATACAACAAAAATTATTTACCATGCACAATATTTATTTAAATAGAAAATTACTAAAATACCCTTTTTCTAAAATGTGGTAGTGACAAGTCTACCCTCCTTAAAATAATTTCGTCCTCGAAATTTAAAGATGAAAACTACCCCCAGAAAATCACAGAACAGAACTAAAGAATCACAATTAACTAATGAACAGAACATAACTAGAAAATAACATACCTCAAGGTACAAATAAATATGGATAACGCTCTCGCATATCATCCTCTCTCTCCCAGGTAGACTCCCCCGGAGAGTGATGCCTCCATGCGACGCATACCAAAGGAATAGTCTGGTTCCTCAGCACATTCTCTCTCTGATCCAGAATCTCAACTGGCTGCTCTGGATAGCTAAGAGTAGGACCCACTTCTATCTCTGAGTGATCCAATACATGGCTAGGATCTGCCACGTATCGTCTCAACTGCGACACATGAAACACGTTGTGCACTCCCTCTAATGCAGGTCGCAAGTCTAGTCTATAAGCAACTGCACCGACCCTCTCTAGAATAGTGAAAGGTCCGATGAATCGCGGACTAAGCTTTCCGCCTCCACCGAAGCGAATCGTGCCTCGTGTCGGAGAAATCCTCAGAAACACCAAACCACCCACCTAAAATAAAACACCATCTTAAGAACTTAATCTATAACAAACAAGAACAAGCACAAACAAAATCTAAACTATACCTCGAACTCCAAAGGTCTCCGATGGCTATCGGTCCAATGCCGCTGTCTGTCCTGCGCCACTCGAAGTCTGTCTCTGATCAACTGAACCTTCTCCGCTGCATCCACAACCATCTCTGGCCCAAGCAAAACTCTCTCTCCAACATCGTCCCAAGACAAAGGAGTACGATACCTCCGACCATATAGAGCTTCAAAAGGTGACATCTCTATACTGGCCTGATAACTGTTGTTGTAAGCAAACTCTACCAAATAGAGATGGTCCTCCCAAAAACTCCCGAAATCTAGTACACAAGTGCGCAACATATCCTCGAGAGTCTGGATAGTCCTCTCTGACTGTCCATCTGTCTGGGGATGATATGCAGTACTGAACTTGAGCTGAGTGCCCAAACTCTCCTGCAAACTCCTCCAGAAATGAGAAATGAAACGACTATCCCGATCTGAGACTATGCTGACAGAAACTCCATGTATCCTAATGATCTGCCTCACATATATCTCTGCCAGCTTCTCCGTAGACAAACCCACCTTGAAAGGCAAAAAGTGGGCCGACTTGGTCAACCTATCAACAATGACCCAAATTGCGTCTTTCCCTCCTGGAGATCGTGGAAGTCCGGACACAAAATCCATAGTAATGTGTTCTCACTTCCACTCTGGAATGGGTAATGGCTGAAGTAAACCTCCTAGCCTCTGCCTCTCGGCTTTTACCTGCTGGCACACTAAGCATCTGGATACAAACTGTGCCACTTCCCTCTTCATGCCATACCACCACACACTCTCTCATATATCCCGATACATCTTATTAGCACCTGGATATATGGAATACTGAGAGCGATGTGCTTTCTGCAACACCTCCTCTCGCAACTCCCCACTAGGCACACACAATCTAACTCCATGCCTCAAAGATCCATCCTCTGCAATAGTGAAATCATCCTCCAATCCTGCTCTCACTTGAGCTCTGATACTCCTCAAAGATACGTCATCATACTATGCTGCCTTGATCCTGTCCATCAAATCTGAGTGTATCTGCAATCCCTACATTTGTATAGCACACCCAGGAACAATCACCTCAATGCCCAAGCTCTCCAAGTCCTCCAACAAATATCGATCCTGCGTCAAGAACATAGCTACCGGATACCTGCTTAAAGCATCGGCAACTACATTGGCTTTCCCAGGATGATATTGCAAAGAGATATCAAAATCCTTCATCAGTTCCAACCACCGACGCTGCCTCATGTTCAACTCCTTCTGCGTAAAAACGTACTTCAAGCTTTTGTGGTCTGTGAAGATCTCCACACGATCTCCGTACAAATAATGTTTCCACAACTTCAGAGCGAAGATGACGGCTGCCAACTCCAAATCATGGGTAGGATAGTTCTTTTCATGAGGACGCAATTGCCTGGATGCATAGGCAATTACTTTCCCATGCTGCTGAAGAACACAACCTAAACCCTTTCCCGATGCATCACTATAAATAGTGAAACCTCCGGACCCTGATGGCAACGTCAAAATAGGAGCAGACGTCAACCTCTTCTTCAACTCCTCAAAAGCAACCTGGTAATCCTCCATCCAAACAAACTCTACCTCCTTCCTTGTGAGTTTGGTCATCGGCTCGGCAATCCTCGAAAAATCTTGCACAAACTTCCTGTAATAGCCTGCCAATCCCAAGAAACTCCTGATCTCTGCTACCGAACTCGGAGTCTTCCAAGATTCCACTGCTGAAATATTCTTCGGATCCACTGAAATAACATCACCAGTCACAACATGCCCCAAGAATTCCACCTTGTCCAAGAAAAACTCACATTTGGACAACTTCCCATACAACTTCTCCTTCCTCAGCACATCCAACACAATCCTCAAATGCTCCTCATGCTCCTCCGGTGTCCTCGAGTATATGAGTATGTCGTCGATGAACACCACCACGAACTTGTCAAGGTACTGGTGGAATACCTTGTTCATCAAGTTCATAAATACCGCCGGTGCATTAGTCAAACCAAACGGCATCACCATAAACTCGTACTGACCATACCGAGTTCTTAAAGCAGCCTTCGGTATGTCCTCCAGCTTCACCTTCACCTGATGGTAGCCTGATCTTAAATCTATCTTAAAAAATACCTTCGCACCACTCAACTGATCAAACAGATCATCAATCCGTGGCAAAGGATACTTATTCTTGATAGTGAGATTATTCAAAGCCCTGTAATCAATGCACATACGCACTGATCCATCCTTCTTCGGTACAAACAATACCGGGGCTCCCCATGGTGAAGAACTCGATCTGATAAACCCCTTATCTTGCAATTCGTCCACCTGCTTCTTCAACTCGACCAGCTCGCTGTTGTTTACTCTATAGACATGCTGCGAAATTGGTTCTGCACCTGGCACCAAATCTATAGAAAATTCAACATCTCGATCTGGTGGCAATCCTGGCAATTCCTCAGGAAACACATCCAAGAATTCTGCTATCAACGGATGCGGCAACTCCTTGTCTTCCACCATAGCTCTACAAATAATGCCTTCCCCCTGCTCCGCAGCTCCTCTAGCAAACTCGAACTCTGGCTCTCCTGGCGAACCAAACAAAACTCTACCTCCTCTACAGTCTATGCTAGCACGGTGCCTACTCAACCAATCCATCTCGAGTACAATATCGTAGCTCGGAAGTGGCATTACAAGTAGACACGCACTCAACTCCCGGCCTCCCAAAGTAACTCTCCGATCCTTGCAAATATCATTAACCAGGATAATGCCTCCCCCGGTCATAATCTTGCAAGTCCTAAGCAAAGACTCAGCTACCAAACCATGCTTTAGAGCAAAAGAAACAGATACAAAACTATGGGAAGCACCACTATCAAACAAAGCTAAAGCTGGAATGGAATCAAGAAGAATAGAACCTGCGATAACATCTCCGGTGGGTTCCTCCTCTTCGACGGTCATAGCAAACGCTCGTCCCTGCCGAGCACCTCCCTGCTGTTGATGCTGGACAAAACATTGCTGCTGTGTCGAAAGCGGTCCCCTCGGCTATACTGTAGGTGGTCTCGTCTGTGTCCTCGGAGCTGGAGCTGCTCCCTGAACTGTACGACGAGGACACTCCCTTGATTGATGCCCTTCAGTACCACAATACAAACAAACTCCTAGCCTCCTCCTACAAACTTCCCAGATGTGGCCAGGCTTCTTGCAGAAGTTGCATGGAGCTTGCTGTAACTGTCTCTGCTGCTGAGGTGCCTGGTGAAAAGGCGCTCTAGCTGGAGTCTGGTTCTGCTGTTGCTGTTGGAAAGGTCTGGACTGGAAATGAGGACGTTTGGCAGATACTGCACTGCCGTTGGCCCCCAGAAAAGAATCACGGTCTCTCTTGGTCTTCAAACCCAGATCCCGCTCAACCTTGCGTGCCTCCGTAAGTATCTCCGAGTATGTCTCATAAAAAGACGGAATGAGGATCAATATGGCACATGATGTAAGACATCAAGGAAAGGACAGTTTAAGGGATCAAGTATCAATATCAAAGGAGAATAGTTGAATCAAAAGAATTTTCTTAGATGTGATTGAGTATCTCAGCCTATATCCTATATCATATTGCAGGCTCGCAGTAGTACAACTAAGTTGTCGCACTACCACGACATCACATACTTGTGAAGCTAGACCTGCATGGGCCACCACCAAAAATGTGTCACGACCCGCACCCGGGGTAAGGGTACTAGTCGGAAACAACGCCCAGCCTACGCCGCAGAATCGGCGGTAGAACGCTGTCTAGATAATCTATCTAATATAATGAACCACCAATACAGATAGTATACTCAATCACAGAACTAAGATAGAATGAACACGAATCAGACAAGAATAGAATAGTCACCATACAACTCATGAGTTTAAAATAATACACCAATGAGTCTGAAGAACAACATAATGAGATGAATACAAATCCAGTACAAAAGAATACTACAATACTACAAAGCTACAACTCCAGGGTCAACTGTCTCAATTGGGATAAGTCCCTCTTGAGCCAGGGTCTCAGAATCTAAACCCACAACATCCTGGGGTCCATAATAGGTAGGGTAATCCTCAGTATCATCTGGAAAAATATATCCAGTCAGGAAAGGAGCAGAGTACAACCCTAACAACAGTTCTTAATTAATGATAAAAACTATGTAACAGTAAATAGCTGTGGATAAACAAGATGCACGATAGAAATATATAGACAATAAGGAAATACTGGAAGGAAATACAATAATGAATAATATGCCAATAAAACAATAATACTAATGACTAAGTGTGTGAGTACTAGCTTAACATGTGATCGGCTTGGGCAAGATGCAATGCCGCCTGGCTAATCATGTGTGCGGTGCATGAACAACACTATTCGCTTACCAGTACTTTATTCAATAGGGATTTGATCACATATCTATACTAATACTCCCCACCCCCGACTGGTATAATAGATCCAACCACGGTATGCTATGGCACTAGATTCCCCAAGAAGAGAGCGACTCCTCCCGAAAATCGGTGTCTGTACATGTACAAGATAACCAATGAAACAATAATTGCACCATATACACCATATACCAAGGAATAACATCTCATGACGAGATCCGGATATACCAATCCGTGTAACCATAGTGTCAAGAGAAACATGTATATCTACACTAGATACAACGAACATAGAGGATATCATAAATGAGAAACTATCAGAGAATATACTCGCCTGAAGTCTAATGAATAGTCTCACAGATGTCTGACTCGGTGCCTCGAAAACCTAGATATGGAATACCACATTAATACAAGGTCCCGGAAAGAGAACAAGGCAAACTAGTCAACTTCTAGGTCAATAAATCAATTCTAAGTTAAAAGTCAACTATGGTCAACTCTAAAGTCAACTAAAGTCAAACATGGTCAAACCAAGGTCATCCTCACAAGACATCTATACAAATAATATAGAAAATAAAATACAACAATTTAGGAATCAAAATTAGATCCCAAATGATACCCACACAAAGTATACTAATAATACAATATTATACACTCTAAATAATGTATATACAAACCAATATTTATACAAATAAAATAATATATTATTATTAGTATTATACCTCACAAAACACCTATATATATACATATATATATATATATACAAATATAATATATAATATATAAATTAAATATGCCAAATCGTCACTGAAAACAGTGAGCTAAAAATACAATTTAAATAAAACAGCTTATAGTGACAGTCTCAACTGTCACAGAAAATCTGTCGCAAATACCGCTGTCTAAATCCCGCCCGCTGCTATTAATGACAGAACTGTCATTAATAGCTACAGCGGCTGCTGCTGCCCACGGTATATTAATGACAGAAACTGTCATTAAAAGCTGCTGTCGCCAAAAGAAATATATAATATATAACTATATATATATATATATATAAATCAATATAAATCAATATATATATACATATATAAAACAATTAATAATATATATACTTATATATACATATACACATAACTTACACAATCAAATACTAATAGTTACAAAACACATTGCACATATTAATGTACATATTTTAACATGGCTAGAAGCACACACAAAAATACATTCATTAAATCCAAATAATTACATAATAATTATATTTAATATAATTACACATTTAAACACATAAATATATTTTATAAAATATTTATGTATAATTTATTTTATTAACAAGTAGTAACATATATAATTGCATGCAAGAAGCTACATACATATATTTATACACCACATTAGAACACATAGAAATATATAGATCTATGCTACAATAAATACCATAATAAATACACTAAAATAATATATAATATCTATATATATATACTAATTATAAATGAAGAATTTAAAGCATACATAATTAGATCTACACATAAATACAATAATTTGGAGAGTATCACACCGTATCCCACCAGATCTAGGATACGCATGTGACACGAGTCCAACACACAACCAATTGCACCCCGAAGGACACAAACAAGTCACAAATAATATTTATGAATAAATCAAAGTGTCAAAAGTAGATCTATGTGTCCGTGTCAAAATACGACATGTTCAAAGCCCCGTGTCGGAGGAAAACCCCCAAAATGACACGTATCACCAAATAGTTGGGATACGAACCACATGTACCCAAATATGGACACGACACAAGACCCAAACACATAATCATATGCCCAATTGATCTATAGGATCAATTGACACACACAACAAAATATAAATTCAGAATTCCAACAAAATTGACACAAAAAGTACCAAAACTTTCTCCATGGGTCTCCTATGAACATAAAACAAAGTCCTATGGGTAGTACATACATATGGGTTAATTTTACATGATTAAATCTCAGATTTAGAAGCTATTTTAATGGGAAAAACTGAATTATACCTATTGGGAGATGGATTCCCAATGAAACCTCCAATTGAGATGAACTTGCTTCCAAATTGTAGATCCTTGCTCTTCTTTGTAGATCCTTGCTTACTCCTTCTAGATCCTTGCTTTCTCCTTCTCTAATGGTGAATTGGGAAGAATTTGGGATAAATTTGGTGGGAAATTGGAATGGGAATGGAGGAAATTTGGTAGTGGAAAATTCTAGATCTAGATTGGAAATGGGAATGAGAATGAGAGGAGAGAGAAATTCCCCCCTCCTAATATAGGCCGGCCATGCCCCCTTCCCCAAGCAATTGTAAAATGTCCAATGTACCCCTTGGGGCCTCTCATGAAGAAATAATTAAGGAAGGAAGCTTCTAGTCTAATCACTTAATTAATTTAATACATCTCATTAACTATGGGCTTTCTAAATGGGCCAAGTCTAACTATTTAATTCATGTTGGTCCATGGGTCCAAACTACACTAGTTGGGTCCACTAAAATAAGTCCAAAATAATTAATTAACATCCAATAATAATTAAATAATACAACAAAAATTATTTACCATGCACAATATTTATTTAAATAGGAAATTACTAAAATACCCTTTTCCTAAAATGTGGTAGTGACACACCTCTAACAGCAGTTCCACATATATTGACAAAAACTATAACACAGTGTAAAGAAATACAAGACAGATATGAAATAACTGGAAATAAGAAATACTAGAATAAAGAATGCAGGAAATAGATACTGGAATATCATCATCAATATGCATCTGACAAGGAGTAGAACTACAAGTGCACGTAAGTACAAGAACTGGTATGTAAGTGTATATAGGAACAACAACTAGAACATATGGTAATACAAGATCAATCTATCAAGATACATGTCCAGAATCATCTATCTAAGTGTGTGAAATATCAGTATATCATGTGATCGGCTTGGGTTATATGACTCATTATATGGATTAACGATCATCCCCAACATGTCAGGCTAACCGGAATGTAACAGTGATGAGGCATATAAGGGTAAGGCTGTACCGACGTGAAATATGGGTGAACTAATGCTGCATGTAAGGGGTATGATCACATAACTACTAATACTTCCCCATTTCCCCCAGCTAGCACGATGGATCCCAATCACGACTCCTCGTGACAGGTCTCGATGATGCCAACTCGTGTAAAGAACAGTGTCAGAGTCATGTATGCTATACAACAAGAATTATAGAGATAATCAATATAATGGAAACTGTCAGAGAATGTACTCGCCTGGGGTCCTGCTGCTGGTATGAATCAGAGTCCAAGTCATAGTCCAAATAGCCTAAGTATTACAATTTTACCATGTCAAAAGATAATTTATTTAATTCTGTAATAATTACTCTAAAATCTTATTTTAATTTTATTATTCTAATTTTTAGGTTAATTCCTAAATTTTGTCCAAAGGAACTGAATTTTATCAATTCGAGACTCATGGCACGCAAATCGAGGCGATCTGTTGACCAAAAAGTCAACCGACATAAACTCGACTTTCATACATGATTTCCTGTAGATTTCAGCGTCAAAAATATGCTGGAATTTACGGCTCTTCCAAATTCAAATTCGTTTGGGAATTATGGCATATACAAGTTTCGTATCGTGCACTGATGATTAAATTCTAACCTAGAAGTTCTACAGAATTAACAGTATGTAAATACTTGGAATTAAATTCTGAAAAAATATATGTCAATTATCTCGACATTAGCTTTTCGAAACTTCAAACGGTTTATGATTCTGATTCCTGGTTCTCCCGGAATTGCGAAAACATTGAAACACATCTATTTTTGGACATGCTGTACTCTACGAATTTTCCAGAATTTAATACTCATTATTTCATAAAAAAAATATACAAACAGAAAGCTAACCTCAATATCTTTCTAACGCAAGAAACTAGGCCTCGTTTGGAGTCCGGAGCTATGCGCAATGGCTTCTGAAAGATGGAGGAACCCTAGATGGCAATTCTCCAAAATTCGGCTGAAGAAAAACCCTAGAAAATAACTAAACTAATATATATATATAGAGGAGAGAGAAAGAGCAGCCGCGGCTCAGGAGCTTGCCACGAGGCAGTCATCTGCGCAGCCCCGCCCAAATCAAACGGTCCCGGTCGGACGCGGCTCGGCTCAGCTGAGTCCGACTCGGACTAGGACGCGGCTCGGCTCGGCTCGGCTTCACCCGCGGTCGCTGACAGGCGGGCCCCGCACTGTTGGCTGCGGGAGGCTGACAGGTGGGCCCCTGTTTGCTGACTGGGCAGAATTAATTACTTTTTGGGTTTTCTTTTTCAGAAAATAGTTTTTAATTCAGTTTTTCATAATTAACTCAAAATAAATGCTAAAAATAATCAGAAAATTCCCAAAAAATTCTAGAAAATATATTTTATTATTTAGAACCTAAAATAAAAGTTTGGAATATTTTTAATTAAGTTTGATACTAAAATAAATTCTTGAAAGTCCTAGAAAATTAGGGTTACTAGTTTTTAATTTACTAAAAATTGTGGAAAAATTCTAATAGTCCAAAATTAACCTAATAATAATATTTAAGCAAGAATTTCAGGATACGGAGGTTACAAGTCTACCCTCCTTAAAAAGAATTTCGTCCTCGAAGAGATAATGAATTATACCTTAAGTCTCGAAGAGATATGGATACCGCTCGCGCATTTCGTCCTCTCTCTCCCAAGTTGATTCTCCTGGAGAGTGATTTCTCCATGCAACACGAACCAAGGGAATAGTCTGGTTCCGCAACACCTTCTCTCTACGATCCAAGATCTCCACAGGCTGTTCAGGATAGCTGAGTGTCGGTCCAACTTCGATCTCCGAGTGATCTAATACGTGACTAGGATCTGCCACGTACCGTCTCAGCTGCGACACGTGAAACACGTCATACACTCCATCTAGAGCAGGCGGCAAGTCTAGTCTATAGGCCACTGCACCGACCCTTGTAAGAACACTGAATGGCCCGATGTATCGTGGACTAAGCTTTCCTCCTCTGCCGAAACGAATCGTGCCCCGTGTCGAAGAAATCCGTAAGAACACCAAATCGCCAACCTAGAACAACGATCTTAATACGCAATCTAAACAAAATAATCACAACAAAAAAAAAGATCAACTAATACCTGAAACTCTAGGGGTCTACGGTGGCTATCGGCCCAATGCCGCTGTCTGTCCTGCGCCACTCGCAGTCTGTCTCTGATAAGTTTTACCTTTTCTGCTGCATCCACGACCATTTTTGGTCCTAACAAGGCTCTTTCCCCAACATCATCCCAAGATAAGGGTGTGCGATACCTCCGTCCGTATAAGGCCTCGAATGGTTACATCTCAATGCTGGTTTGGTAGCTGTTGTTGTAAGCAAACTCCACAAAATATAGATGATCCTCCCAAGAACCTCCGAGATCCAAGACGCAAGTGCGTAGCATGTCTTCAAGAATCTGAATAGTCCTTTCAGACTGCCTGTCTGTCTGAGGGTGATATGCGGTACTGAACTTGAGCTGAGTGCCCAAGCTAGACTGCAGACTCCTCCAAAAATAGGAAGTAAAACGACTATCCCTGTCTGAGACAATGCTCACCGGAACTCCATGCAATCTGACAATCTGCTGTACATACATTTCCGCTAGCTTCTCCGTCGATGTACCCACTTTGAAAGGTAAGAAGTGGGCTGATTTGGTCAACCTATCCACGATGACCCAAATCGCATCCTTTTCTCCTGGAGAACGAGGAAGTCCCGAAACGAAGTCCATAGTCACGTGCTCCCACTTCCATTCTGGAATGGGTAAAGGTTGAAATAATCCCCCTAGCCTTTGTCGATCTGCTTTTACTTGTTGGCACACTAAACATCAGGATACGAAGCGTGCTACTTCGCGCTTCATACCATACCACCATACATGCTTCCTCAAATCTTGATACATCTTGTTGGCTCCGGGATGCATCGAGTACTGAGAGCGGTGTGCCTCCTGTAAAACTTCTTCGTGCAGCTCTCCACTTGGCACATACATCCTCGTGCCATGTCGTAAGGATCCATCATCCACAATAGTGAAACCGTCTATCAATCCTGTCTGAACTTGTGCTCTAATATTCCTTAGAGCCTCATCATCATACTGCGCAACCCTAATTCTGTCCATCAGCTCTGATTGTATCTGCAGTCCCCACATCTGAATCTCAGCTCCTGGAACTAATACCTCAATTTCCAAGCTCTCAAGATCAGCTAATAAGTGTCTATCCGAAGTTAAGCACATAGCCATTGGGTACCTGCTCAAGGCATCCGCGACTACGTTGGCTTTCCCTGGATGATACTGTAATGAGATGTTGAAGTCTTTCATCAATTCTAACCATCTCCTCTGTCTCATATTTAGCTCCTTCTGTGTAAACACGTACTTTAAGCTCTTGTGGTCTGTGAAGATTTCTACACGCTCTCCGTACAGATAGTGCTTCCACAGCTTTAGGGCAAAGATAACTACCGCTAACTCCAGATCGTGAGTGGGGTAGTTCTTTTCATGAGGGCGTAATTATCTTGAAGCATAGGCAATCACTTTCTCGTGTTGTTGAAGAACGTATCCCAATCCTTTTCCTGAAGCGTCACTGTAGATAGTGAATTCACCTGTCCCTGATGGCAATGTCAAAACTGGTGCTGTCGTCAATCTTTTCTTCAGCTCATCGAATGCAGCTTGACATTCTTCTGTCCAGACATATTCTACATCTTTCTTGGTCAGTCTGGTCATTGGTTCTGCAATCTTGGAGAAGTCTTGTACAAATCTTCTGTAGTATCCTACTAGTCCGAGAAAGCTCCTGATTTCAGCGACCGTACTGGGGGTAGCCCATGACTTCACTCCCTCTATCTTCTTTGGGTTAACTGAAATTCTGTTACCTGTCACCATGTGTCCAAGAAATTCAACCTCTTCAAGAAAGAACTCACACTTTGAAAGCTTTCCGTATAATTTCTCTTTCCTGAGTGTTTCTAAGACTATTCTCAAGTGCTCTTCATGCTCTTCTAGGATTTTTGAATATACTAGAATGTCGTCAATAAACACTACTACAAACTTGTCGAGGTACTGGTGGAACACCTTGTTCATCAAGTTCATAAATACTGCTGGTGCATTGGTTAAACCAAACGGCATTACTGTAAATTCAAACTGGCCATATCTGGTTCGAAAGACGGTCTTCGGTATGTCTTCTTCCTTCACTTTCACCTGGTGATAGCCTGACCTCAAGTCTATTTTTGAAAACACCTTCGCTCCACTCAATTGATCGAAAAGATCATCTATTCTCGGCAGCGGATATTTGTTTTTAATAGTGAGGTTATTCAAAGCTCTATAATCGATACACATATGTACCGTGCCATCCTTCTTTGGTACAAATAATACCGGTGCTCCCCATGGCGATGAACTGGATCTAATAAAACCTTTGTCTTGCAGCTCCTCAACTTGTTTCTTTAGTTTTACCAATTCGTTGTTGTTAACTCTATAGACATGTTGTGAAATAGGCTCTGCTCCTGGTATCAGGTCTATAGAAAACTCAACGTCTCTGTCTGGTGGCAAGCCTGGCAACTCCTCTGAAAATACATCCAGGAACTCCGCTATAAAGGGATGCGGTGATTCTTCTTCTTCCACCCTGGCTCCGCAAAAAGTGCCTCTACTCCGCTCCTCTGCTCCTCTGACAATCTCAAACTCCGGCTCTCCTGGTGGTCGAAATACTACTCTTCCTCTGCGATAATCTATAGAAGCATGGTGTTTACTCAGCCAGTCCATTCCGAGTACAATATCGTATTTCGGAAGTGGCATAACGAGTAAACTCACGCTCAACTCTCGGCCTTCTAATGACACTCCCAGATCCTTGCAATAATCACGAACTAGGATAATACCTCCTCCTGTCGTGATCTTGCAAGTCCTATCTAATGGTTATGTTTCTAAATAATGCTTAAGGGCATAAGATACAGATATGAAACTATGGGAAGCGCCAGAATCAAATAATGCAAGTGCTGGAATAGAATTGAGTAAAACTGAACCTGAAATCACGTCTCCAGCTGGCTCGGCCTCCTCAGTGGTCATGGCGTAAGCTCGTCCTTGTGGTGCTCCTCTCTGTTGCTGTTGCTGCTGCGCAAACCTCTCTTGTTGTGTTGGAAGTGGAGGTCCTCTCTGCTGGCCTCCTGGTACAATAGGTGCTCTGGATGGTCCTCTCTGAGCGGCTCCTCCTCCTTGGCGATTCTGAATAGTTGGGCAGTCCCTCAGCTGATGTGCTGCTGATCCACACGATAAGCAAGTGCCTAACCTTTTTCTGCAGATGTCTCTTATATGTCCCATCTTCCCGTAATACGAACATGGGGCAACGAGTTGATTATGTCTTTGTGGTTGCTGTTGTTGAGCATGTCCTCGAACTGGTGCCTGTTGCTGGTGTTGCTGCTGGTGTTGTTGCTGGTACGGCCTATGTTGTTGTTGAAAGTGTGGGCGCTTGGCTGGTCCTGTGTTACCTCCTGTTGCTCCAGATGTATCGCGTCCTCTCTTGGGCCTGAGGTCCAAGTCGTCTTCGGCAATCTGGGCATCCATCAGAATACCCTCAAATGTAGCAGTGCGTCATCCCGAAGTACGAGACTTGATCTCCCGGTTTAGTCCCTTCCTGAATTTCCTAGCTCTGTCTCCTGGGTCTCGAATCATCGATGGCGCAAATCGACTTAATCGACAAAACTCTACAGCATATTCGTCGACTGATATGCCTCCTTGGACTAAGTCATGGAACTGGCTTTCTAATGCTCCCAAGGCTACGTCAGGAAAGAATTTCTCTTTGAAGAGTTCCTTAAAGTCCTCCCAAGTAAGTCCTTCAGCGGCGAGTCTCGGCTCTGTACGATACCACGTCCGTGCGATATCAAACATCTGACTGCCAGCGGCCTCTATCTGAAGAATCTCTGGAATCTGTGATAAGCGCAAATTCCTTTCTATGTCTTCTAACCATTCGTCAGCATATAGTATTCCTTCTGTGCCTTTGAACTCTCGGGACATCATTCTCTTAAAGTCCACTATGGTACCGGGCCTCTGTTGTTGTTGACCTTGATGTTGCGGTTGTCGTGCTACTCTCTCCACAGCCTGGAGAGTCATCTGATGAGCATTCTCCATGCTCTCTCTCATCAGTTCGGTCTGCGCCTGGTGTGCTTCTGCTTGCATTCTCTGAGCCTCAGCTTGAACGCGTTGAGCCTCTGCTGTTACTCTCTGGGCCTCTAGCATGCCCTGCATCAGTGCGAACATCTGTGCCCCGTCAGCGGGCACTCCTCCGGGAATCGGTATCGGTGGTAGTGGAAGGTTGTTTGTCATAACTGGGGCAATCCTCTGTATAGGTGGAGGAGGAATCCCGTTAGTTGCAGACACTCCCACACGAACAGGAGATGTAGGAGAATATCCAGGTATCTGTTCGTCAGATTGAGAGGTGGCAGTCCTCTCTGAATTGGCTGCTCCCATTCTCATGGATCTAGTATTTGGCGACATCCTAAACACAGATCAAATAATCAATTAAGGTGATAGGTATGATATTATCAAGGAAGGACACTAAAGTGCTAAAGAAAGCAATCCATGGAATAGCAATATGAAGTTCAGAATTTTCTAGTGTGATTGAGCATACTCTCATCCTAGATCCTTTTTCCTATATCCTAGCACAGGCTCGCAGCAATACAACTAAGTTGTTGCACTACCACGATATCGCATAACTTGCGAAACTTGACCTGCATGGGACACCACTAAAAATGTGTCACGACCCACACCCAGTATAGGGGCACGAGAGCGTGGGTACGTCCAGCCTACGCCGCAGCATCGGCGGTAGAACACTGTCTAGGTCACAGTAATACTGGATAACTAATCACCTGTCAATAATATACATCTCACAATAATCTCAATCACAAAAACTATCAGGCACGATAAAGGATAAAAGAAATAACATAGTTAAACACCATGTCTCAATCATAAAGATAACTCACAGTCTAACTGTCCAACACAAGTCTTCAATTAAACTTAACATAAGTCTAAACATAAATTAAAACAACCTACATAAGTCTCAAGCATAAGTAAATACTATCTAAGTAGCTGTAGGCAAGGTCTCATCTAGAAGCATAGTCTCTTCTAGGATCTCCGGAACATAGTCTGCTTCTATACCTGGGCCGTAGTGCGTGGTACAGAAGTCCTCAAGATTCTCTGGAAAAAATATCCAGTCAGGATTGGAACGAAAATACACCTCTAACAGCAGTTCCACATATATTGACAAAAACTATAACACAATGTAAAGAAATACAAGACAAATATAAAATAACTAGAAATAAGAAATACTGGAATAAAGAATGCAGGAAATAGATACTGGAATATCATCATCAATATGCATCTGACAAGGAGTAGAACTACAAGTGCACGTAAGTACAAGAACTGGTATGTAAGTGTATATAGGAACAACAACTAGAACATGTGGTTATACAAGATCAATCTATCAAGATACATGTCCAGAATCATCTATCTAGGTGTGTGAAACATCAGTATATCATGTGATCGACTTGGGTTATATGACTCATTATATGGATTAGCGATCATCCCCAACAGGTCAGGCTAACCGGAATGTAATAGTGATGAGGCATATAAGGGTAAGGCTGCACCGACGTGAAATGTAGGTGAGCTAATGCTGCATGTAAGGGGTATGATCACATAACTACTAATACTTTCCCATTTCCCCCAGCTAGCACGATGGATCCCAATCACGACTCCTCGTGACAGGTCTCGATGATGCCAACTCGTGTAAAGAACAGTGTCAGAGTCATATACGCTATACAACAAGAATTATAGAGATAATCAATATAATGAAAACTGTCAGAGAATGTACTCGTCTGGGGTCCTGCTGCTGGTATGAATCCGAGTCCAAGTCACAGTCCAAATAGCCTATGTATTACAATTTTACCATGTCAAAAGATAATTTATTTAATTCTGCAATAATTACTCTAAAATCCTATTTTAATTTTATTATTCTGATTTTTAGGTTAATTCCTAAATTTTGTCCAAAGGAACTAAATTTTATCAATTCGAGACTCATGGCACGCAAATCGAGGCAATCTGTTGACCAAAAAGTCAACCGACATAAACTCGACTTTCATACATGATTTCCTGTAGATTTCAGCATCAAAAACACGCTGGAATTTACGGCTCTTCCAAATTCAAATTCGTTTGGAAATTATGGCACATACAAGTTTCGTATCGTGCACTGATGATTAAATTCTAACCTAGAAGTTCTACAGAATTAACAGTATGTAAATACATCGAATTAAATTCTGGAAAAAATATATGTCAATTATCTCGACATTAGCTTTCTGAAACTTCAAACGGTTCATGATTCTGATTCCTGGTTCTCCCGGAATCGCGAAAACATTGAAATACGTCTATTTTTGGACATGTTGTGCTCTACGAATTTTCCAAAATTTAATACTCATTATTTCGTAAAAAAAAAAATACAAACAGAAAGCTAACCTCAATATCTTTCTAACGCAAGAAATTAGGCCTCGTTTGGAGTCCGGAGCTATGCGCAATGGCTTCTGAAAGATGGAGGAACCCTAGATGGCAATTCTCCAAAATTCCGCTGAAGAAAAACCCTAGAAAATAACTAAACTAATATATATATATAGAGGAGAGAGAAAGAGCAGCCGCGGCTCAGGAGCTTGCCATGTGGCAGTCATCCGCGTAGCCCCGCCCAAATCAAACGGTCCCGGTCGGACGCGGCTCGGCTCAGCTGAGTCCGACTCGGACTAGGACGCGGCTCGGCTCGGCTCGGCTTCACCCGCGGTCGCTGACAGGCGGGCCCCGCACTGTTGGCTGCGGGAGGCTGACAGGTGGGCCCCTGTTTGCTGACTGGGCAGAATTAATTACTTTTTGGGTTTTCTTTTTAAAATAGTTTTTAATTCAGTTTTTCATAATTAACTCAAAATAAATGCTAAAAATAATCAGAAAATTCCCAAAATTTTCTAGAAAATATATTTTATTATTTAGAACCTAAAATAAAAGTTTGAAATATTTTTAATTAATTTTGATACTAAAATAAATTCTTAAAATTCCTAGAAAATTAGGGTTACTAGTTTTTAATTTACTAAAAATTGTAGAAAAATTCTAATAGTCCAAAATTAACCTAATAATAATATTTAAGCAAGAATTTCTGAATACGGAGGTTACAAGTATACATATATATACTCACAGTCTCTAACACACAAGATACATACAAATACACCAATTATTTGCAACCTCAACTGTGTACTGAATATTGCACTGCCCGGATTACTTGCACTATTACTTCCAATAATTTTCTACCCATCTTAACTGATACACCAATCTAATACACGAGGTACTTACTGTTATTAGCACATTGCTCAAATAATCCTTGATATAAAAACACTAGTGTCACGACCCGCACCCGGTGTAGGGATGCAAGTCGGGAACAACGCCCAGCCTACGCCGCAGCATCGGCGGTAGAACGCTGTCTTGGTAAACTATACTATCTAATTATCTCACTATAAAGCATAAACCTCCAATAATATCTCAACTCCAAGAAGAGAGTAATCAACTTAATTCAACACAATACTCAATCATATTTCTATGGCACGAGAAGATATCACAGAAGTCTAACATAACTAAGCAGTTAAAAATATAACAACAACAAATAGAAATAATATCCAAACACAAATATATGCCGGAAACAAATCCGGTACCAAAATGCTAGAAAGAACTAACTATGTTAACTAGTGAATCCGGCTAAATCTCTCAACAGTCACTCCAGAACTAGTGGGTCCAAGTCTGCACCATCAATAGGCTGAGGTCCGTAGTATGTCGGACACCAATCTCCTGGATCCTCTGAAAAATGTTTTCTAGTCAGGAATGGAGCGAAGTACAACCCAATAGCAGTTCCAATTAATTGACAAAAACTATAAAGCAGTAGAATAGAAGATGCTATCTACGATGAAGATATAACTGATAATCAAGAACAATGAGAGAATAGGCAATACTAACAACAGAATATAATCAATGCGTACAAGAATAAAGGAATGAACTATAATGTCAGAATAGAACAAGGTAATCAATGAACTGAATAATAGAATCTACAATAACTATATGATTTGAGATACTAACTAAATATATGATCGGCCTAGGAGATTCAATGATTACACTAAGGAGCTAACTCAACCATACATGAATTGCATGGTTAGTTAGTAGCCAATGATTACACTACTAGCCGATAGTTTCTTGATCACATATTTAATTGGTATTTCTTCCGCCCCGACTGATATGATGGATCGAATCATGACACGTCACTAGCCAATGTATCCAATATTTAATCTACAATATTCAATGTTATCCAATACCAACAAGGACAGTATCCGATACTATCTCCATAATCAAGGTAACATCCCATGACTAACAATCCAATAACAATACCAATCCGTGTACCATCGTGTCAAGAATTATAAGTAACATTTCTAAATACTTGAATTATAGTGGTAATCAAATAATGAAAACTATCAGAGAATGTACTCGCCTGTGGTCCAGAATAAATGATGAAAAATAATGTCCGAACTGGTGTCACAGACCTATATATAAAATATTGCATTAATACAAGTTTTTGGGAAGAGAAATAAATTATACTAGTCAACTTTCTAGGTCATAAAGTTATTTCTAAGTCAAAAGTCAAACTATGTCAACTCTAAGTCAACTATGGTCAACTATAGTCAAATTATGGTCAACTACCTATTTCTATGTTGCATGAGTCTAACTCAAAGATATTGGGCTCACACACTATGAATCTAGGCCATACAAACTAAATCTTAGGATACTAAGATACCGTATCTCATGATACGCAAACAAGGAATAAATATAATATATATGTACATATCAAACAATATTATATATATAAAATCCTAATTACAAATGCTAAATGGATACCTTGGTTTCGAACCAACTTGGTATCGCAATACTAAGCCTCTATCTTGATATCCAAACCCAATACCTTGATTATCCTCCAATACCTTGATACTTTACCGTGGCATCTCAAGGTAAATTCAAAACCTTATTTATACTAACTACCCAACAATAATTATAAACTACTATATATTTAATATTTATATAATTCTATATACCTTATTTTAGTCACCTTAATACCAACCCATAATTAGTTTACAACTATCCTATTACTTATGCCAATACCTACTACTCATACCTTGGTATATCTTGATACATACCTTGATATCTCAAGGTAATTGCCAAAATCTCATATATATACTAACTACCTATCAATAATTACATATATCAATCCAATATAACTCTAGTATGTACTAATAGAATAATACTAACTACCAACTACACACTAACTATTAATACATATATACGTACATATATACCTACAAATATGTAATATATAAAAGATACTCATAACAATTGATAACTAAAATATACTAACTATTCTAATAAATTTATATGCTACAACTAAATATATACATATATAGTATACTATAATACAAATAGCAATTAGGAATATATTTATATATATATTAATTACCATATATATATACATATATATATCTATATATATATTAATATCTAATATATCAAAAACTGCCAAACTGTCGCTAAATACCCTGTCCACTGTCACAGAAAGCTGCTGTGTATATATATAGATATATATGGTAAATACCCTGTTACACTGCAGTTTTTGTGACAGTTTCCTGCACTGTCACTAAAAACTGTCGCTGAAGCTTCTGATAGTCTGCTGATACACTGTTGTTTCAGTGACAGTTTTCTACAACTGTCGCTGACTGCTGTCGCTGAAAAGCTGCTATTATTTGCATTTGTTGCTGCTGTTGCGACACTTCTGGCTCGCTGCTGTCGCTGAAAATATATGTATATATATATACAATATATATATATAAATACATATATATAACCCACCATATATATATATTTATACAATATATATTTAAGTACATATATATAACCCATAATATATATTTATACAATAAACATATAAAACTATATATAACTATACACACACTTATACATAGTAAATTGTATAAAATACCACATAGTAACATACACACACACATATAGTAATATGTATATATAACTATACATATATGTATACATATATATAATCATACAATAATATAAATACATAATAATATATAATATAACTATATATATAACCACATATAAATATATCTACTATATTATATATACATATGCTACCACTTATAAATATATATCTACATACATATATATATATATATATATATATAAATAATCATATAATAACTATAAATAATCTAATTACTTAATTAAACATACACATATATTATATAAAACATATACATATATTTACATCCCTAACATATATTATAACATATATATTAATGCATGTAGAAGAAAGCTACATAATATATATTCTATTAATACATATAAGATACATAGATCTATGATACAATAAACACTATAATAAATATACATAATACATATATAATATATATAGATACATACACAATTATAATTCAAGAATTAAAGCATAATTAATTAGATCTACACATAAACACACAACAATTGGAGAGTATCACACTGTATCCCACTAGATCTAGGATACGCATGCGACACAAGTCCACCACACATCCACTTGCACCCCGAAGGACACAAACAAATCATATATAATATTTATGAATAAAATAAAGTGTCAAATATAGATCTATGTGTCCGTGTCAAAATACGATATGTACAAAGTCCCGTGTCGGAGGAAAAACCCCCAAAACAACACGTATCACCAAATTGGTGGGATACGACCTACATGTATCCAATTATGGATACGACACTAGCCCCAAACACATAAACATATGCCAAATTGATCTATAGGATCAATTGACACACACAACAAAAAGTTATTTTCGGAATTCTCCCAAAATTGACACAAAAAGCACCATAACTTTCTCCATAGGTCTCCTATGAACACAAAACCAAATCCTATGGGTAGTACATACATATGGGTTGATTATTCATGATTAAATCTCAGATTTAGAAGCTATTTTAAGAAAAAAAACTGAATTATACCTATTGGGAGATGGATTCCCAATGAAACCTCCAAAATTGGTGAAATTGGCCTCCAACTTGTAGATCCTTGCTCCTCTTTGTAGATCCTTGCTTCCTTCTTCTAGATCCTTGCTCTTCTAGTCTCCAATGGTGATTTGGGAAGTAATTGGATAGAAATTTGGTAGGGATTTGATGAAATTTGGTTGAGGAAAATTCTAGATCTAGATTTGGAATGAAAAATGAAGAGAGAGAAAGTTTTCATCCCCTTTATATAGGCCTCACTTGCCCCCTCCCTCAAGCTACTATATAAAGTCTAAAATACTCCTTGGGGCCTCTCATGAAGAAATTAATTAAGGAGGGAAGCTTCTAGTCCAATGGTTTAATTAATTTTATCATCCTCCTAATTAATGGGCTTTCTAGTTGGGCTCAATTCTAACAATTAATACATGTTGGTCCATGAGTCTAAACTAAACTAGTTAGGTCCACTAACACAAGTCCAAAAAATAAATCTATCATGCTAATAATAAATAAATAATATAATAAATAAATATTTAACATGCACAATATTTAATTAATTATAAAATAACCAAAATATCCTTTTCTAGAAAATACGGTAGTGACAAGTCTATCCCCCTTAAAATAATTTCGTCCTCAAAATTTAAAGGTGATCGTACTCCTTCTAGGTCAAACCCCCAGCAATCATAGTCTAATAAGGTATTATCTCACTAAGAACAGTCCTATGCAAAGAATAACATGCATGGTCATGGTCTCCACCTGTCTTCTGTCTTATTACTGTTGTCTCTGTCAGGGTATTCTATAGCTACACTAACTATATAACACAAGCATCCAAAAGGTACTAAAGAATCAATCAATCAAAATAGATAAAAGGAACAGAAAGAAAGAACAGACTCTCTAACCCATCACCTGTAGTATTGGTCTCCTCGACCGTCATCGCAAATGCTCCGCCCTGTCGATGTAGCTCCCTCTGCGGGTGATGAGCAATCTGTGGTGCTACAGGTGGCCTAACTCCACCTCTCTGGCCTCGATCTGCATCCTGGCCTGGACGTTGAAGTGTCCAGAGACAATCCTTTACCATATGCTCCGTTGATCCATAATGTAAGCATGCTCCAAGTCTCTTCCGACACATCTCCCAAGTGTGCCCAGTCTTCTTGCAATAGGTGCATTGAGGATCTTGTTGCACCTGTCTCTGAGGCTGCTGTGGTATCTGTTGTACTTGAGCTTGTACTGGAGCAACAATAGGTTCTGGCATCTGATATTGCTGCTGATAGGCTCCGAATTGTACTGGAAGCTGCTGTTGCTGGAACCGCAGCCTCTTTGCCGGTCCCGCACTGCTACTGTCACCCCCAAACATATCACGGTCCCTCTTCGGCTTCAAGTTCCACTCCCGCTCGACCTTGCGTGCCTCCGAAAGTATCTCAGAATACGTATCGTAGAAAGACGGAATGAGAATCTTGACTTCCCAATTCAGAACCTCGCGGAAACGGATAGCCCGAACTTCTGGCTCTCTCACCAAGTACTCTGCAAATCGGCTCAGCCTCCCGAACTCTGCGGCATACTCCTCTACGGACATGCTTCCTTGTGTAAGGCTCTCAAACTGCCTTCCTAATTCCAATTTGTCCGTCCGAGCAAAGAACTTCTTCTTAAAGAGATCCTTGAATATCTTCCAAGACTGCCTCGCATCAGTAAGAATTGGCTCATTCCTGAACTAAGTGCGGGCAACGTCGATAGTTGAAGTCCTACCGCCTCAACCTTCAGATCCTCCGTAAGACGGGATACCTTCATGAGTCGCTCGATATCTTCAAGCCAATCGTCAGCATAGACTATACCTTCTGTACCCTTGAAAACTCGAGGCTCAAGCTTCTTGAAATTTTGAATGTTGCCTGGCTTGATCTGAATATCCTGTGGCTGTGGAGGAGCCTCTTTCTGAACTGCTGTTATAGCTATCTGATGGGCATTTTCCATACTCTGCCGCATCAAATCTGACTGCCTGTGCTGGGCTTCTATCTGTGCCCTCTGTATTTCCATCATCTCTCTAAACAGAGCAACCATCGGCGCGGTATCTCCTGAAAATGGAGGTGGTGGAAGTCCCTCCGAAGCAACTGGAGTAGTCCTCGGAACAGGTGGAGGAGAACCCCCGAAGGCAGTCGAGACTCCTACATGAACTGATGTCATAGGAGGTACAAACCCTACTGCCTGAGTGGAAGATTGAGAGGTGGCAGACCTCGCAGAAACTGCTCCCGATCGATGGGATCTAGTCTTCGGCGGCATCCTGAAGACAGATCGAAACAAAGGAGATCAATTCGACACAAGATAAGATATCATCAAGGAAGGACAAAATTATTCAGAAGGAATCAAAATTAGCGATTCAATTCAGATTGGAATTCCTAGTTGTGATTGAGTATCCCTCTCTCTTCCTAGTATCCTATATCCTATATCCTATCGCAGGCTCGCAGTAGTACAACTAAGTCATCGTACTACCATGATATCGCAATATTGTGAAGCCTGACCTGCATGGGCCACCACTAAAAATGTGTCACGACCCGCACCCGGTGTAGGAATGCAAGTCGGGAACAACGCCCAGCCTACGCCGCAGCATCGGCGGTAGAACGCTGTCTTGGTCAACTATACTATCTAATTATCTCACTATAAAGCATAAACCTCCAATAATATCTCAACTCCAAGAAGAGAGTAATCAACTTAATTCAACACAATACTCAATCACATTTCTATGGCACGAGAAGATATCACAGAAGTCTAACATAACTAAGCAGTTAAAAATATAACAACAACAAATAAAAATAATATCCAAACACAAATATATGTCGGAAACAAATCCGGTACCAAAATGCTAAAGAGAACTAACTATGCTAACTAGTGAATCCGGCTAAATCTCTCAACAGTCACTCCAGAACTAGTGGGTCCAAGTCTGCACCATCAATAGGCTGAGGTCCGTAGTATGTCGGACACCAATCTCCTGGATCCTCTGAAAAATATTTTCCAGTCAGGAATGGAGCGAAGTACAACCCAATAGCAGTTCCAATTAATTGACAAAAACTATAAAGTAGTAGAATAGAAGATGCTATCTACGATGAAGATATAACTGATAATCAAGAACAATGAGAGAATAGGCAATACTAACAACAGAATATAATCAATGCGTACAAGAATAAAGGAATGAACTATAATGTCAGAATAGAATAAGGTAATCAATGAACTGAATAATAGAATCTACAATAACTATGTGATTTGAGATACTATCTAAATATATGATCGGCCTGGGAGATTCAATGATTACACTAAGGAGCTAACTCAACCATACGTGAATTATATGGTTAGTTAGTAGCCAATGATTACACTACTAGCCGATAGTTTCTTGATCACATATTTAATTGGTATTTCCCCCGCCCCGACTGATATGATGGATCGAATCATGACACGTCACTAGCCAATGTATCCAATGTTTAATCTACAATATTCAATGTTATCCAATACCAACAAGGACAGTATCCGATACCATCTCCATAATCAAGGTAACATCCCATGACTAACAATCCAATAACAATACCAATCCGTGTACCATCGTGTCAAGAATCATAAGTAACATTTCTAAATACTTGAATTATAGTGGTAATCAAATAATAAAAACTATCAGAGAATGTACTCGCCTGTGGTCCAGAGCAAATGATGAAAAATAATGTCCGAACTGGTGTCACAGACCTATATATGAAATATTGCATTAATACAAGTTTTTGGGAAGAGAAATAAATTAAACTAGTCAACTTTCTAGGTCATAAAGTCATTTCTAAGTCAAAAGTCAAACTATGTCAACTCTAAGTCAACTATGGTCAACTATAGTTAAATTATGGTCAACTACCTATTTCTATGTTGCATGAGTCTAACTCAAAGATATTGGGCTCACACACTATGAATTTAGGCCATACAAACTAAATCTTAGGATACTAAGATACCGTATCTCATGATTCGCAAACAAGGGATAAATATAACACATATGTACATATCAAACAATATTATATATATAAAATCCTAATTACAAATGCTAAATGGATACCTTGGTTTCGAACCAACTTGGTATCGCAATACTAAACCTCTATCTTGATATCCAAACCCAATACCTTGATTATCCTCCAATACCTTGATACTTTACCTTGGCATCTCAAGGTAAATTCAAAACCTTATTTATACTAACTACCCAACAATAATTATAAACTACTATGTATTTAATATTTATATAATTCTATATACCTTATTTTAGTCACCTTAATACCAACCCATAATTAGTTTACAACTATCCTATTACTTATGCCAATACCTACTACTCATACCTTGGTATATCTTGATACTTACCTTGATATCTCAAGGTAATTGCCAAAATCTCATATATATACTAACTACCTATCAATAATTACATATATCAATCCAATATAACTCTAGTATGTACTAATAGAATAATACTAACTACCAACTACACACTAACTTTTAATACATATATACGTACATATATACCTACAAATATATAATATATAAAAGATACTCATAACAATTGATAACTAAAATATACTAACTATTCTAATAAATTTATATGCTACAACTAAATATATACCTATATAGTATACTATAATACAAATAGCAATTAAGAATATATTTATATATATATTAATTACCATATATATATATACATATATATATCTATATATATATTAATATCTAATATATCAAAAAGTGCCAAACTGTCGCTAAATACCCTGTCTACTGTCACAGAAAGCTGCTGTGTATATAGATACACTGCAGTTTTTGTGACAGTTTCCTGCACTGTCACTAAAAACTGTCGCTGAAGCTTCTGATACTCTGCTGATACACTGTTATTTCAGTGACAGTTTTTTGCAACTGTCGCTGACTGCTGTCGCTGAAAAGCTGCTATTATTTGCATTTGTTGCTGCTGTTGCGACACTTCTGGCTCGCTGCTGTCGCTGAAAATATATGTATATATATATATACAATATATATATAAATACATATATATAACCCACCATATATATATATATTTATACAATATATATTTAAATACATATATATAACCCATAATATATATTTATACAATAAACATATAAAACTATATATAACTATACACACACTTATACATAGTAAATTGTATAAAATACCACATAGTAACATACACACACACATATAGTAATATGTATATATAACTATACATATATGTATACATATATATAATCATACAATAATATAAATACATAACAATATATAATATAACTATATATATAACCACATATAAATATATCTACTATATTATATATACATATGCTACCACTTATAAATATATATCTACATACATATATATATATATAAATAATCATATAATAACTATAAATAATCTAATTACTTAATTAAACATACACATATATTATATAAAACATATACATATATTTACATCCCTAACATATATTATAACATATATATTAATGCATGTAGAAGAAAGCTACATAATATATATTCTATTAATACATATATGATACATAGATCTATGATACAATAAACACTATAATAAATATACATAATACATATATAATATATATAGATACATACACAATTATAATTCAAGAATTAAAGCACAATTAATTAGATCTACATATAAACACACAACAATTGGAGAGTATCACACTGTATCCCACTAGATCTAGGATACGCATGCGACACAAGTCCACCACACATCCACTTGTACCCCGAAGGACACAAACAAATCATATATAATATTTATGAATAAAACAAAGTGTCAAATATAGATCTATGTGTCCGTGTCAAAATACGATATGTACAAAGTCCCGTGTCGGAGGAAAAACCCCCAAAACAACACGTATCACCAAATTGTTGGGATACGACCTACATGTACCCAATTATGGATACGACACTAGCCCCAAACACATAAACATATGCCAAATTGATCTATAGGATCAATTGACACACACAACAAAAAGTCATTTTCGGAATTCCCCCAAAATTGACACAAAAAGCACCATAACTTTCTCCATAGGTCTCCTATGAACACAAAACCAAATCCTATGGCTAGTACATACATATGGGTTGATTATTCATGATTAAATATCAGATTTAGAAGCTACTTTAAGAAAAAAACTGAATTATACCTATTGGGAGATGGATTCCCAATGAAATCTCCAAAATTGATGAAATTGGCCTCCAACTTGTAGATCCTTGCTCCTCTTTGTAGATCCTTGCTTCCTTCTTCTAGATCCTTGCTCTTCTAGTCTCCAATGGTGATTTGGGAAGTAATTGGGTAGAAATTTGGTAGGGATTTGATGAAATTTGGTTGAGAGAAATTCTAGATCTAGATTTGGAATGAAAAATGAAGAGAGAGAAAGTTTTCATCCCCTTTATATAGGCCTCACTTGCCCCCTCCCTCAAGCTACTATATAAAGTCTAAAATACCCCTTGGGGCCTCTCATGAAAAAATTAATTAAGGAGGGAAGCTTCTAGTCCAATGGTTTAATTAATTTAATCCTCCTCCTAATTAATGGGCTTTCTAGTTGGGCTCAATTCTAACAATTAATACATGTTGGTCCATGAGTCTAAACTAAACTAGTTAGGTCCACTAACACAAGTCCAAAAAATAAATCTATCATGCTAATAATAAATAAATAATATAATAAATAAATAAATATTTAACATGCACAATATTTAATTAATTATAAAATAACCAAAATACCCTTTTCTAGAAAATACGGTAGTGACAACTAGCACTTTTGGTATAGTAACACTAGCTTCATCATTAGATTACCTCATTACACTCACTAGGACTCATGATCACTTGCATTTTTTATAATACACATGTTTTACTTCACTCTCAAAGGCAGGCATATGGTCCCATATATCGATTGATGTATACATATTTTCTCTTAAATCTTTTACACATTGATACACTAATCTGTGATACACTTCATACCTTTCATGATCAATCTTGATATTCCTCTACCCATGGCACACTCATTAATATCCTTTTATGCGTATACATTCCTTTACTCTTGACACACCCAAGTATCAATCGTCAAATTGAATATCATGCTCCATTAATTTTTAACACAATTTTCCTTGATACTTAATTGTTTACATGGATCACCCAATTACATGAATTCATGACTATCCAGGACTGGCATGCTGCCTCTGATACTAACTCTTGAAACCATCACTGATACTCTTTTCTCCTTCTACCTATAATACCATACTAATTATAATGATACATTATCATAGAACTATTGCTACAGGGACTACGCTACGGGTTAACTCTAGATTAATGCCTATTGCTCACATATTCAACCAAGAAACACTTACAAACTCACAAGTCATATTCTCAGCAGTCAACACTGATACAAGAGACAGACCTAAGGTATGCAACTCTATAATCACGTCATCTAGAATCCTTACCACGCCAACCGGTATGGCTGCAAAAAACTCTAAATTTCATAACTAAGGTATGTACATCCAAGGTCAGGTTCCTACGTTTTCGTCACGACAGCTAACGTGGCTGCGATAAACTCTAGGCTCCATAACCAAAATATACATTTTACCTTTCTCACTGTCCTCATCAACATATGTCATCAGATGATACCATAATTTAGTCCATAAAATTCATCCCGATATAAAATCAAAACTCAACAATAATACCAACAATTAATTTTAACAACTGATCAACATGAATCAAGTTCAAAAAGTAAGAACAGACATAAACAAGGAAAATATTTAAATTAGAAATTATAATAATATTCTCAAGGGTCATCCCAGGAATCTCTCAAATAATTTGTGATTGAGTATCCTCTATCATCCTAGTATCCTATGTCCTATATTCTATCGCAGGCACGCAGTAGTACAACTAAGATATCGCACTACCACGATATCGCACAACTTATGAAGTCTGACCTGCATGGGTCACCATTAAAAATGTGTCACGACCCACACCCGATATAGGGGCACGAGTACGTGGGTACGTCCAGCCTACGCCGCAGCATCGGCAGTAGAACGCTGTCTAGGTCACAATACTAGCTAAGTCAATCTCTCACGAATATCCAACTCCATGAGAAGACACAGATATCACAATATAATATGAAATACTCAATCACAGAAACTAAAGCATGATGAGATATCGAAGAAAATAAACGAAATACAAGACAAGTCTAACAACAATAAATAGTCTAACCTGCAATCAATAACATCAAAATTTTCAAGTATGCCGAAAATAAGTCCTCTATGTCACAGTCTGAAAAAAATATCCAGTCAGGATTGGAACGAAGTACAAGCACTAACAGCAGTTCCATGTATATTGACAAAAACTATAACACAGTGTAAAAAAATACAAGATAGATATGAATACTGGCAATAAGAAATACCGACGAGCATGAATATACTGAAAATAGAAATACTGGAGCACATATGTCATATCAATGGTACAACTAGCAATAAACAAGAATACAAGTACACACTAGAACCATGACTAGAACATAGGGAAATGCTAGATCAATAACTAAAGATACATGTATAGACTATCTAGCTAAGTGTGTGAAACATCAGCATACCATGTGATCGACTTGGGACTGATCAGACTTGTTACATATGATTAGCTATGATTCATGTAAGGTCAGACTAACCATCCGGGTGGCTATAATGCGAGCAATAGTCAGGCTAATCACATGTAACAGGCTATGAGGCATGTAATGGTCAGGCTGCACCGACGTGAGGTGTGGATGAGCTATGATGCATGTAGAGTTGGGTATGATCACATAAGCTACTAATATTTCCCCGTTTCCCCAGCTAGCACGATGGATTCTAATCACGACTCCTCGTGACAGATCTCGATGACGCCAACTCGTGTATACAACAGTGTCAGAATCATGTACGCTATATAACTGGAATCATAGAGATAATCAATACAATGAAAAATATTAGAGAATGTACTCGCCTGCGGTCCTTAGCTGGTATGAATCAATATCCTATTTCCGAGGTATTATCTGAAAATCCAACAGTCCTATAGACATATCATGTAATACAATATTGCATCAGTCATTACACTAACACACAATCAACATAAATACACTGAACTCAGGGGCTACGCTAGGTATGACACTGGTCAACTAGGATCAAGTATGCGTCTAATTGCACGGTGTCATGTCTGTAATTGTTGTGCATAACAGACAATCAATTAATACGGGTCTTGCTAGTATGTCAGTGTACATATGGTAGTCTTCTAACAATTTACAGGGTCACATGGTCAAGGTAAATACGGAATATCCATAATTAACACTAGGTCTCCTAGTACATCTACAATTATACTAGTCTTAACTAGCATATTTTGGTTGTACAAAATGGGTCGAGATTGTGTCTCCAATTTCGATTGGAATGCACAAACATATAAAGTCGAATTTATTTAGAATTAAAAATAAATGTCCGCGACGAATAT
This sequence comes from Iris macrosiphon, assembly GCA_036927795.1. Classification (NCBI taxonomy): domain Eukaryota; kingdom Viridiplantae; phylum Streptophyta; class Magnoliopsida; order Asparagales; family Iridaceae; genus Iris; species Iris macrosiphon. The sequence continues at coordinate 118,372,705 of JAYESA010000008.1, read as the reverse complement.
TGTGCGACTAAAATGAAGCACAAGAAAGCATATTTATGAGTTACACAAAGTTCAGAATAGAAGGCAGGCACGTCTAGGACAAATGTGTAAAATTTGTTGGAAGACAAAAGCTAGGGTAGCGCTCCAAATATCGAAGCAACGGTAAGGCACATCAATTAAATAAAATCACAATAATAAATATAATCTCCAATATTTAATTCCTCAAAATGCTAATTAAAATCCACAATCTTATAATTCGGCCAGGGCTTCATCTAGTGGGCTTCTAGGTCTAGTCTACTAACTCATGCAATTTCAAGAACACTATATATATATATATATATATATATATATATATATATATATATATATATATATATATATATATATATATATATATATATATATATATATATATATATATATATATCATACAATTATTTAAAATAATTACACACAATACCTATAATATATAAAATGACAAAAATACTCTTATTTTTAGGATGTGGTTGTGACAGTGCTCCAAAGGGGTGTAGGGCTGCTCCGAGAAAGCCGCACTCAAGTCCTGAGCTCCCGAGGTCTCAGGTACCGGCTCCGAAGCACCCACGTCAGGCTCTGGAGAGGATTTCTCTTCCGGTTCGAAAACTGACTTGGTCTTCTGGTCCTAACACCTAGTTGCGCCTGATAAGGAGGCGTAAGAAACCACCAAAGCGGCTGCCCCCCGAGGATGACCCCATCTCTCCTGAGGTTGTAAATCGCCAAACATACCAGAATATAAAGGACCGGGCACAATCAAACTAAGAGGAGGCACGATTATCACCGTAGTGTCTAAATATGGCTCTACTTCAGAAGCCGTTGACTCAACAGGTCCTACCTCTTTGCTCCCAGTCCCTCTTGTTTGTCATTAAATCAAAAGAAGAACTAAAAGAACTTGATTAATAAATTAAGAAAAATAAAGATAAGTCATAGAAGACAATCTAAGTACGAATTTGTTTTTTTGGGGTAACGATGGAGGGTTAGGAGTGTAGCAACTCTTTTTACTCCGTTGATGATCCGATGCGGAAGCTCTTTTGTCTTGCTCGAGTATAGGTTTGCCAATAGCAAGCCAAGTTTGTATGGGTGTGGTACCTTGCTATTATAGCCGCCCTGTAGACGTGCTATGGATGTCGCATATGTTCCTGCTTGTAGCCGCATAAGGCTCTTTCAATAGAATGCGGTTACAACTGTCGCCGTATGCTATGGGCTGATTGCCATGTGGTCTTGGTTGAGATATAATATTGAAGAAATCTCAGGGTTATTTTTAACCCGTTGTGTGCGTGACTTGGTCAGCTGGACACGTGGTCAGCACCAGGCCGCATAACATCTTGGTCGCATAATGGCAAGGCCGCATGGGTCTTGTAGCCGCATGCTGATGGTTGCAAATGTGGACGCATATCACGAGTGGGCTGCCACGTAGCCTCGGTTAGGATACGTGATTGATAAAATCTTGGGGTTTTTCTTAACCCGTTGTATGCATGACTTGGTCAACTGGACACATAGTCCACACTGATTGCGTGAAGATCTTTTCGGTTGTAACGACACGATCTTGCAAACCCATTGTCGAATAGGGTCGTTGCCACATATGTGATCTCATCTGGCCTTTGTCGAATGGACATTATGGTCGCATGATGACGAGGTCGCATAGAGCCGATGTCGTATATGTTCTCTCGTCTGGCCTTGGTCGAATGGATACTTTGGCTTCATGTGGATGAGGACGCATATATCTTGTTTGTATGTGGCTTGTAGTCTGGCCGCATGGATGCACTTGTAGACTTGTTTTGAGGATCTAGACGAGTCCCTTGGCCGCATAGCTTCTCTGCAGCATGACTAGAGGCAGGCTTTAAGGTCGTATTTTCTGACGCATGGACTCAGATTTTCCATGATTCTATACCTCTCATAGGGGACTTCTGTTTCACCGTTGGTTTCAGCTATGGGTCCATGTCCATCCTCGCCCTCTTTGAATAGCGAGGGTGATGCATCTCCATCTTTGGTTTGCGCTTGGTAGGCAAGGGATCATCAGACGGAGACGTTGTGTCTTTTCTGGTCGACGGGTCTACCTCTACAATAAGGGGCCAGGGAACTCCATTGCCCTTCTTAGTCGTCCTACGCACTTTGGCATCCTAAGGAATCAGCATGGTGCCTTTGATGTAACTTCACTCAGGATCGAAGTTAGTCGGCAGAGCGTTCACCATAAAAAATACTTCGTCATGGTGTATAACATTCGGGGCACGACTCCGGCTGTTGGCAATTAGAACCTGACCTGGGTGCCGACAGCAATATAGTAACTCCATGCTCGGTCCCTGTCGAGCAGATTGCCACTATACCCGAGAGAAGCACTCGGATGACCCAGTAAAAGCTGAGTGTAGCCAAACTGACGGGCAAATCGACTGGACAGATAAGGTTCCACGAAGACGGTAGCCTTATTCTGATACACCAGGTGGGAGGGACAAATGGCTTGGAGCCAGCGAAAGAGCCTCTCAGACAAGCCTCAGGATGCTACTCCATCATCGTAATGAAGGACGTTCCTGTCATCGGCGATGAACTCTGGCTCGGACGTGAAAAATGTCCAGCTAGTCATGAAGGAGAGCTCCCTCCTGCCAGTAGAGACAATATCGCACAGCTACTTCATTATCAGATACATGCGGATTAGGGCATCAACGACCACCATGTCCTCGTCAGTTCCTGGGCTCATCATAGACCCGTAATGCAGGAGGAGCCAACCCATCAAGTAATGAAAAGGGAGCTCGATCCGATTAAAATTTTCTTTGCCCGGATGTTTCTCGAACTTCTGAGCGAAGTTGTGGAGCCCCTGATGGATGCAGAATACCATAGTCGGTAGAAGGACCAGTTTTTGTCCAAAATCTAACTTCACGGCAACAAGGATGAGAGGGCGACTGATCCTATCTATGGTCCCACATTCGTCCGGAATGACGCAGTTTTGCAACCAAAGCATCAGATATCCCGCCAGCATGGATTTGGCGGATAACTTGTACATATCCATTGAAAAGTAGCTGAGTTCTTCTTCAAGATTACTTAGCTCGTCTACGGGTTCTTCTTCTTCATCCGTGGAACCCTCGACTTCCTCTGCCATGGCAGTAGCCAATTCCCGATGCACCTGAATTAGGTCGGCCACTTCCTATTTAGTTCGCGGCGTCCGAACGTGAACTCTGCTAGAATATTTCAAATTCGAAAAAAGATAGTGAGTCCAAACGGTGATATGGGGAAAAGACCCCTTAGAGGACTTTTTCTTTTTTGTCAGCTGCTGACAAATGCGATGATGGCACAACAATTCCTGGTACACTCTTAGGATTTTTGGATTCTCCGACTCCAATTCTTAAAGTTTTTCGTTACTCGGGGTATATTCTTAGCAGGGATCCTCACCCCAAGGAAGTTTTGAGACAGCATGGATCTCTTGCAAACCCAGTCCCATCTCGCCACCGGGCATGAAGAAGGTCCCCAGCTAAAAACCGGCAACTATTCCGTTGGATAGAAGCCCTTCTTGGCAACCTGATGGAGAAAGGTGCCCAATGCATATATACTTAGGTTCTGTCTCAGTTCACTGCTGATGAGGTCGAGTGTCAGTCCAAGCAAGGAGTAGGAGGGTGACTCCTTTGCGCTATAAAATTCTCCTTGCTCTGTCCAATCCCGCATCGTACATTACTCAGAGGAGCCCCCCTCGGCTCGGGGGTCAAGTCCCGGTCCATATACCGTAGACCCATCATCACCTTCAGGTCCGACAAAGCCAAGTGACGGCCGAAGGAAGTAAATGTCATCTTCGTTCCACGAAAGGTGAAAGACCAGTTCTCCCTGATCTGCCCTACCTAAGAAGACTCCAGCGCATCCCTGAACAGGAAGTACAGCTTCTTAAAGAAATGCTTCCCATCCTTAGCGGGGATCTTCCTCGCGTTCATCTGACTCGATAGAAAAATAGACGTCTGCTCAACGATCATCTGTTGGCGTTCAGGCGGGAGATCTTTTTCAAGCCGCTTCCTGATGGCTCCAACGAGATCCCCAAGGTTAATGTTCAAGGGCAGCAGGTTTTGCCCAAGGACCAATTCACCGGAGGGTATTATGGGCAACATCACTGCAAGTCAAAGAAACATAGTCAGAATTATAAAATAATATAATATACACATGCGGCATAGAACCTCTATGTGGTCGAGTAAGACATGCGGCATGTAGCATAGATCTCATATGCGGCTCGAGTCACCCGTGCGACCAAGTAAGCCATGCGGCATGATAGTTCTTGGGGCTCGGTCACCTATGCGTCATGGATATTCATGCGGCTGGGTTGCCCATGAGGCTGGGCTACCCATGCAGCAGTGAGTTGGCGCATATACATATCCATGCATCCAACTGTGCATACGTGTCTCTGTGTTCAAGGCTTCTACTTCGTCATCCCCGGCGAACTTACCCTTAATTGACGGTTGAACATCGTAAGGAAACAGGGAGGGGGCAGCCTCGACAGTACGACCCTTCCCCTTGGAAGCCTTCTTGGCAGAAGTGACGAAGGAGAATGCTTTGGGAGCTATGGCAGCAAGGAGGAAGAAGAAAAGAAAGTTGAAAGACTTGAGGGTTTGTAAAATAATCCCTCTCTCTCTCTCTTCCCCCCTATATATAGGGGGAACTATGCGACAACGGATGACGACGACGGCTATTCGAATACCGATACACGATCCGCCTTGATCCATACAACAGCAATGTTTGGCGTGACTCCTCATTAGTTGAGCCACTTTATACATTGACGGCACAGAATCCTAAGAGATCTGCATAAAGATTAAAGCAAATCTCCTTATTTAATGATCGGACAGCTTGTTAGAGACAGCTATGCAGGATAACCTACATATGCGGCCAATAGCGCTCGTCCATGCTTCTTTCAAAGTATTCCAAACTTATTATTTTGGAAACTTTGAAGGGGGTCTTGTAGAAGCATGAAAAAATTATGGAAGCCGCATAAAGGTCATGCCCCCTCAACAAGCCGTAGAGAAGCAACATGTGGCCTGAATAATCGAGTCGCAGAAAATCCACATGCGGCCTGAACAACCAAGCCGCAGAGAAGCCACATGTCACCTGAACAACCAAACTGCAGAGAAGCCACATGCATCTTGATCAACCAAATCACAGAAGAGCCATATGCGGCCTGATCAACCAAATCGCAGAAAAGCCTCATAGTATACTATATGCGACTTGGACGACCACAGCACAGGGAGGCCGCATAAGAACCCCATGACACAGATACTGATGTTTATCAGAAGCTTTGACAGATCACTTATCACTCTGAGACACTTTGAGACTCGTGAAGACGATGGCTCAAGAAAAGATAATAAGTCACATCAATAAGATAATAAGTCACATCAGTACATTAATTGCTTCGAAAAATATGCCATGCCACGTGTAAATCCCTCGTATGCGGCTATGCCCTATGCGACTTCACCAACATACAGCCAGAGTGTCCATCTGACCAAGGTCAAATAAGAGCACGTATGCAGCTACAAGACCCATGCAGCCTCTCCACCATGCTGCCAGAGTGTCCATTCTACCAAGGTCCAAACGAGAGCACGTATGTGGCTACAAGACCTATACGGCCTCGCCATCATGCGGCCAAGATGCTATACAGCCTCCAGCTCACAAGATCTTCCCGTTACAACTGCAGAGATCTTCGCACAGTTGGTGCTGAGTACGTATCCAGCTGACCAAGTCACGCACACAACAGATTGAAATAACTCTGAGATCTCTTCAACAACATATCTCAACCAAGACTACGTGAAAATTGGCCCATGGCATACGGCGACAGTTGCAACTGCATTCTGTTGAAGGAGCATTATGCGGCCACCAAACAAAGGCATATGCGGTACCCATTGCCCATCAACACGATGGCTATAAATATGAGCAAGTTGAACGTTCTAAAGGCATGGCTTTTTCTTCTACTTCAGAGAGAGCATACCACCCCCGGCCAATCCAGAGAGAGTATACTGAGACGAGCAAAAAGAGAACGTGAGCTTCTTCACCCTGCATCAGATCGTCCATGGAGTAAAGGAGACGCCATAGCACTCCTTGCCTATCGCCACACCCAGATCAAAAAAATATTGTACTTAAATTGTTCGTCCCGAACCTTTTTGTACTTTCTTTCATTTGTTAATTAAATCAAGCTCTTCTAGAACCTTCGAATTTAATGGCAAACACCAATCCCGCTCACCATTAAAAATTTTTTATATCTTATTTTGGTGTCAAAGGCAATGGGCAACCAAATTTAGCTTTGACTAGGACAACCAATCTCTATGTAGCCAGTATTGTTTAAAAGCCAGCTCCAACCCTAAAGTATCAAGGGAATAGCTTTCAAGGATGTAGGATTCAAAACTAGTACATCATTCGAAGACTTTTGAAGAACCTCCTTCTCAACCTGAATTTTGTATATGATCTCGACCATCCTCATTTTGTTCAGTATCTAAGCCTCTGTTGGCACTGCTGTTGGTATCAGACTATCAGACCAGGGCTTTGATACCACTTGTTGGGCACGCAAAAGCATTTTTCCAACCACCACCTTATAACCAATTTATGTCTAACGTACACCAAGCACAGATGAAGACAAGTATATGGTAGTGACTATGTCACCTGGATAAATTCTAACCTTTATAACTCAGATAAAACTACAAGATTGACAAAAATAAATGTTGAACCCTTTTTCCCTAATAGGTTCAACCCCTAACCACTCTCGAGAAGGAAAACAGAAGATTACAAATGAAATCACTCACCAACCCCGTAGTAATTTTCCTGAGCGAAGGTGACGACTTGATCGAATCTCCTTCTTTCTTATGTGTTGAATGGAGAAGTCCTTAGAGCAAAGCATGACTTTCTCTTAGATTTTCTATGGACGAGCACCCCAAATCTCCAACTTATGCTATATTCTTTGTGCCTCCACCCTCAACCCATATATATATATATATATATATATATATATATATATATATATATATATATATATATATATATATATATATATATATATATATATGATGAGAAAATCCTATTCTAGGTCATAATATGATTTCCTAAATAGGAAACCCTAAAATAGCTACTCATATTATACCTAAAATAGCTACTCATATTCCAAATTGGACTCCAACAATAGGTCATAATAGGATTTCCTAAATAGGAAGCCCTAAAATAGAACTCCTATTATACCTAAAATGACTGGACTCTAAGAATCTTCCCCTCAAATTCGATGAGAGGGTGTTGACCCGATAGCTCCTCAACTTGACAATATGCTTGTCATCCCACGGCAGAGTTTCTACTACCCTATGCCACAGATCTCCGATCTCCCGAGTTGCTTTGCATCTTCCTTCGTCTCAAGCTCCTTGACCGTCACGTCGACGCTAGCTACCATGCGTAGAACCTCCTGTACCACTGGGATCCTGCTGATTGATGACACGGCCAGGACCAAAGTCCCCGATGATCAGCCTCACCGTGAGTCTTGGCTGCCTGTCCCCGACTTTCGTCTTCCACCAAAATATACTACCATTCCGACGAGCTTCTTCATCTTTGGTTGGCCCAACCAAGCGGATAGTTCGGTTCCCTCGAGATTCGAGATCCTGAACCTGCCCACCTTTGTGTCCGACACTGAAGCTCCCTCGTACACATGCATTCTCGAGTAAAATATTATGCACTGTGTACGCCGTCAATGACCCACAGCTCCCCTGAAACTATGTGAATAGAGATAAACCTGCCTCTGATTGAGTTTGTTGCACACTTTGATCTCCTCCATAGCTTTGAACTGCTGAAGCTGATGTTGCTCCGTGAAGCTTTGGCAAACCACCCATCACCAAAATTGGATCAGTGGAACAATCCCCACTTGGAGATCGATCAGCTGCTATGGGACTGACAGATAGACCCTCAATATTTGGCTCATCACCATTCGTCCTGCCTCGACGAACTGAATCCTCCATATCCTCAAAGTATCTCAAAGACCCTCCTTAGCAAGTTCCCGACGATCTACAAACTCCTGCCGACCACCCCTCGAGCCTCCATCCGGTGTTTGTGGCTTGCCTGTACGACTCAGCGGCTTGAGCCTGTACATGCCACAACATAAATCTTCCCGAGCCAGTTATTGGGAACCCTACGTAAGCATCCAATCTTTGTCCCCAAACGCACTACGACAACCATCATCCGCCAGCCTCCCTACCAAAACCAAGTTGTAGAGCAAACTCGGTAGATGTAGCACATCCTTGAGAACGATCTTCTCAACAACCTCCGTTGTCAAGTGCACATCACCGATGTCCACAACTGCAGCAGTCTCCTTGTTGTCCATCTTCACATGTCCAAAGTCGTAGTATGCTGTAAAGATCCTCCTATGCGGAGTGGCATGATACGACGCCCCCGTGTCTATAACCTAATCTCTATCATAACACATACCATTTAGTATCTCTGCTTTGGTTGCTACGATGATAAGATCTCTCATAGCCGTGAGATCCTCATGATCATCCCTACCTTTGGCGTTCTCAGCTTTGAGCTTCATTCAGTTCCTCTTAATATGACCCCTTTCACCACAGTAATAGCAGCCCTCATTGTTGTCCATAGTCGCATGATCCGGAGAACTCCCCATGTCTTTGCCTGTGACTTGAGTCTTTCTTTCCTGTAGGAAGCCACTAGAGCAGACTCCTCCGATGATTCTACATGCTTACACCATACATCATCGTTCAATAAGCTACTTTTGACTGCCTCCATCGTGATAACTCCATCCGGAGCGGAGTTGCTCACCGACTCCACCAATGTCTCCCAGTTTTCTGTCAGAGAACTCAAAAGCATCAGGGCCTGAAGCTCATCCTCAATCATCATCTTCATCACAGACAGCTAATTGGTCATGCCCTGAACCTCATTCAAATATTGTGCCACCAGTGCACCCTTTGTGTACTTCGAGTTGACGAGCTGGCGAATAAGAAATGTCTTGTTGCCAGATGTCTTTCGTACAACGAATACAACTTTTTCCACACTGATTTTATATAACTCTCCATGAATACGTGATGAAACACCGAGTCGTCCAGCCATTGGCTGATGAATCCAATAGCCTTCTAATCCAGTTATTTTCTGTCATCAACACCTTTATCCATCGGCTTTGCGCTGTCGCTCTCCAACGGACCCTACAAGTCCTTGCACCAGAGTAGATCCTCCATCATTGGCTTCCAAATTATTCAATTTCTCCCTGTGAGGGTGATCATACGAGTGTTCATCTGCTCCGTAGACATAGTTGCCATAACCAAACCTGTAGCTCTGATACCACTTGTTGGTATCAGACTATCAGACCAGGGCTTTGATACTACTTGTTGGGCATGTGAAAGCGTTTTGCCAACTACCACCTTATAACCAATCATTGTCTTATGAACACCAAGCACAGATGAAGACAAATATATGGCGGTGACTACGTCACCTGGACAAATTCTAACCTTTATAACTCAGATAAAATTAAAAGATTGACAAAAATCAATGTTGAACCCTATGCCCTAATAGGTTCAACTCCCTCACTACTCTCAAGAAGTAAAATAGAAGATTGCAAATGAAATCACTCACCAACCACGTAGCAATTTTTTTGAGCGAAGACGATGAATTCTCGATCATATCTCCTTCTTCCTTCTGTCTTGGATGACGAAGTCCTAATAGCAATGCACGGGATTTTTTTTAGATTCTCTGTGGACGAGCACCCCGAATCTCCAACTTGTGCTATTTTCTTTGTGCCTCCATGTAAACCCCCTGATTTTTCAAAATTTTAAAAACTGGATTTTTTACAATTTTCTGGAATTTTCTGGGAATTTTCTGTAATTTAAAAACAGGGTTTAAATTATTCAGTGATTTTTAAATGATAATAAATAGTATTAAAATATTATGAAAATAATATTTTTGAATGTAAAATAAAAAAACTGGACTTAGGATAATTTTTCTGGAATTTATCGGGCCCCGGACCTATTTTTAAAACACCTAAATTTATTTATTTAATTATTTAATTATTTATTAAATAATTACTGGATATTATTAGTATTAGTATTATTATTATTATTATTTTTAAATTTAAGCCCAGCCCAGCCCAGCCCGCAAACACGGCCCAGCCCAACAGCCCTTGGGCTAACGGGTCGGGTCGGCCAGACCCGAACCCGCAGCCCCCAAACCCGCTCGGCTTGTCGGGTCGGGTCGGGTCCGCCCGACCGAACCCGCCCGCCCCGCCCGACCCGCCCCTCTCCCCCACGACTCGGCTGCCCGTACTTCCCGCCGCCCCGCCCGGCCACGCGCCGCTCGCCCGCGCCCACGTCCACCCCCACGGCTCCGCCTCCCCCACTCGGCTCCGCCTCCCCCGCCACGACCCGCTCCCCGCCGCAGCCCTATAAAACCCTAGCTTTCCCCCTGGCCGACACCCCTCACCGCCACCGCGCCACTCCGCCGTGCCTCGCCCCAGCCGCGCCGCCACCCTGCCAGCAGCCGCCCACCGCCCGCAGCTCCTCCTTCCTCCCTCCTCCTTCGTCCCCCCGACAGCACCCAGCCTCCCTCGCTCCCCCTCCGCCGCCGTGCCGCTCAGCGCCGCCGCCGCCTGCACCCGCCTCCGCTCCCCGCCTCCGACCGCAGTGCCCCGAGCCCTCCGGCGAAGCTCCGGCGACCCGAACAGCAGCCCTAACTGAAACCCTAGGGCCGACACGTGTCGGACACGTGTCGGACACGAAATCGACCCTGGTTTTCGTGTCCCCTTCAGGTGCGTGTATCTTTTTGCTCGTAGCTCTGTTTTCGATTCCGCAAATTGCGTTGCGAAGTCTGTATGACCCTCTCGGTGCCCGGACAAACCGTTCAGGGCATCGCGTCCTGTGGTAATCGCACACCGCGATCCAAAAACAGGAAAAATCAGACCCTGTTTCACCCTGGAACTGAGTACGTCCCGCCAAACGGGACGACTTGGTCGCGTGCGGTCTTCACAGATACATGTGCATCGTCGATACGGACGTATGGGATTTCGCAGAAGTCGATTCGGGTGTGCGTGCACACCGGGATCAACGCGTATCCACGGACATCGTCCCGTATCCGTACTTTCTGGAACGTGCCCTAACTTTGTGTACACACGTCGGATCGAGACGAAACTTGCGTCATCGGACTCGTAGCGATACGCTGGTCCTGTGGGTCAAGTTTGGTTCGATTCTGAGAACGTTGACGAAATCGCGTGTCGTGGGCCCCATAGGCCCCGCTCGACGGGCGATTTTGTGTTCAGCTCATCGGAATTCGATTCTGGAAGTTCCGTTGGGTTCGTATCATTGTTCCTGACCTGTTGACACTAAGTTTGGTGAATTTGGAGACCTTTGACCCTAACGCGTTTTTTGGTGCAAAGCGGGCCCGCATGGGGACCCCGTTTTGACCCGAAACTGTCGTTTTTGCCCTTGTCTCCAAATTGGACGCAAGGACAGGCGTTTCTAGCTGATTGATATTTTTTGGATCTGATGGTGATGTTTATTTCAGCAACCGGAATACCGCCTGTGAATCCAGCCGAAGTCAGAACTGCAAACATAGCCGAAACCACAGGCAAGTGTAGCTTGCCAAACCCTGCAGCTTGCTAATTATTTTCTGGATTTAATTATGCAATAATGGACAAGTAAAGCTTGCCAAATCTCAGTAATTCTTGACATAGTATTTTAATGGATTTTTTGTGGAATTAAATGTAAACTTGTTTTAACTGCTTAACCTAGGAAACGAGTGACGTGCTTAGCGTCCGATCATAGTCGGGTGCCAACTCCGTACGCGGGGTTGTGTAACGTCACATAGACATGGATATCGAGACCCGATAATTCTCGTACTTGTCCTATCAAGTACACCAGAACCAGGACACTTGACACTATTTTATGAGACAGAGTCTTCCCGAGACATTCAAGGTGATTCTGTATAGGATGCATGTTTTATGACATAGACTTTACAATCTTAGACATTTGATTCATAGCTATCAGACTTGCTGCATTAGTTATAATCGTGCGTGACATGGATATGAGGCATCGTGGACATGAGACGTGGGATTACATTGGGTGGGGAGAGACACACAGACTACAGGCTGATATTATATATATATAACATAGTATATTTCAGAGTATAATTCATAGTTATTGCCGCTACCGGCTCCCCGACACAGAGCTTGTAGTGGCTTCAGCCTGAATTCTAGTGCTGCTCTCATATTGCATATCACTTAGCTGGTTACATAGCTTACCCTCTTGTTTAATTATCTGCTGTACTGTATTTATTTTGGCTTGTATTTTCTGTACCTTGCTGTCCCCTGAGGACCTGGATCCGGATTATGTCCCCAGGTACAGCTGAAGAGAATTACCCAGAGGTGTACGGTACCGGAGCACTCCTTGGAGCAGAACCAGGAACAGAGGACGAGATAGTGGCCGAAGATTTCTCCTGAGCCCGGCTTCAGCTATACAGTATTTTCATTTTCAGCATTTCAATTCCTGTCTATTTTTTCTTGAATGTAACAGAATAATTCTCGGATTTGTTCCCGAGATAACCTTATTTGATATTGCATATTTATTTCTATTGTATTTATTTCCTGGCATTAATCTGTGTTATTTCTGTGGATGAGATTAGAAATACCTGAGACTTGTAACATATTACTGATAGACTACAGCTTAAGCATGCCCTGATGGATCCATTAAATTGGGTTGTCCATCGGTGCGTGCTGCTGGCCATTGCTCACGTGCTCAGTCCCTTGGCATTTTGGGACTGGGGCGTGACACTCCACCCTCAAGCTATATATATAGGATGATAAAATCATATTCTAGGTCATAATAAGATTTTCTAAATAGAAAACCCTAAAATAGTAATCCTATTATACCTAAATAGCTACTCTATCCCAAATTGGACTCCAACAATAGATCATAATTGGATTTTCTAAATAGGAAGCCCTAAAATAGGAATCCTATTATACCTAAAAGAACTACTCTTAATCCAGACTGGACTCCAACAACTACACCCAAGATTCTAAGGGGCTCACTCAACAAGTCCTCAAGGAGGGCCTTCGTTACTACACTCACATGTGCAATAGGAACCGATGAGGGTATTCCTACTGAGTCGTTGACCCTCCTCGCCTCTATTCTCTGAGTCTAGGGTGAGCATTATTCGATTTTGGACCAAAAATTGAACCAAAATGAATCGAACAAGAGATTCGGTTTGGTTTGGAAAAAAAATCGGTTCGATTTTGAAAATACTAAAAAAATTTATTCGATTTCGGGTTTCGATCAAAAACCGAATAAGAGTTTTACAATTACATAAATACCCTCAATTCTATGCATTTGTTGTAATTAAAAGTGTATATTTTGAAAGTAACAATTTTACATATGTATTTTAAAGTCCAACTTTGGTAATTTAACAACTAGTCTAACTTTTGATGTAAATACAACAATTGTGTGCATAAAAAATTAATTTTTAATACCATTTAACCATGATTCCAACTTTAGACCATACCTATTAAACGATAGAAATAACCCAACCATATAAACCGAATAAACTGAATTGTTATTCAGTTCGGTCCGGTTTCGGTTTTGGCTAATTTTGCTTCGGTTTCGGTTGAAACCGAATAAACCGAACGCTCACCCCTATCTGAGTCTATTAAGAGGACAAGACCCGAACGAGGGCATAGGAGGAGCCAGGGGTGGACCTACATGGGGCGAGTGGAGGCAGATGTCCTCACTGAATTTTTTTGCTTCAGAGTTAAATATTCTTGTTTTTTTTAATTTTCTTCATCAATTTTATGTTTTTACACCTCCGAAAATTATAATTTTCAATTTTGATATACATATTTACATCAAGTTTTGCTTTTTCCTAAATTTTTTTTTTTATGATTCGATACAGGGAGAGAATCCATTGTGGAGGAACAACAAAATTTTGATGTCAGAAACTTTATTTAACAAAATTTTAGACTTTTGTTATATTTGAGGTTGATCCGCTTTTAAATTCCTGCATCCACTCCTGACATGAGGTACAATAAATACCAACTGTTAAGGTTGTTTGGATAGTCGCAAGTGTGTTGAAAGTGGTATCTTTTTTGCAAGTGTGTTAAATCTGATCTCACCTCGCGTGTTTGGGTTATTGTAAGTGTATTGTAATTATCACTTTCAATATATGCGTCTGCTCCCAAGAGAAGACAGTTTTGGTGTTTGGTTAACCACTGCAAGTCCATTGAAAGTGGAGAGTTTTATTGCAATTGAGAGTTTATGAGTTGCAGTAGAAAATGAGTGAAACTCGCTGCGAGTGGAGAGTTATTTTTTGTTGCTATTTTTCTTTATTAATTCAATTAGATTAATTTATTTGTTAATTAATAGATTTTTATTAATTTTTCTTCAACTGAATAGGAACACACTTTTAGAATTTGTTATTAATTATTTTTTCGCTAATTAATATATTTCAATAATTAATATTTTTGTTATTTAAAAAATTAAGTTTAGTTAATTAAGAAATTATTTTTGTTAATTTCTCATTAATTAAGTTTTGTTAATTAGCTTTTCACTAATTAATTCCATTAATTAATATATATTCATTAATTAAATTTTTGTTAATTATTTTTTTGTTAATTAAGTTTTATTTAATTAATATTCTATTATTAATTAATTTTCATTAATTAATATATATATATATATATATATAAGTTACTTGATATTTTTTAAATAATTCATTTTGTTAATTAAATATGAATTAATATATTTTGATAATTAATATTAATTAGTATATTTTTTTAGTTTATTTTTCGTTAAATAATTCATTTTGTAAAATTTTGTTAATTATTTGTCAATTAATAGATAATTTAATTTTCACAACCACTTTCATTTTCATGTTACCATCAAAACAATGGATATCCAAACTTTCAATTTCCACTTCCACTTTTATATTATCATCCAGACAAAATTGGTATGAAAAAATAATAATAATAATAATGATCCAAACACATTTTGGTAAGTGACACTACTTGCATTAGAATAAGTTGAAAGACCCACTTTCACACTTTTAAGAAGTTACAACTATCCAAATAGCCTTTAGTAAAACTTATAATTTCTTAAATAAAACTCCAACAAGTAAGAAAAGACAAAAATACTTACCAACATCCATTGGAGAGCTCAACCCTCATGAAGCTTCTCCCTCTTAGTGTACTTAAAGATGTTTAGATACTTATAGCTGCTCGAAAGTGTGAAAGTGCCATTTTTAACATGTTGTAATACAGTATATTTGTAATGAAAGTGTGAATGTATCACTTTTTAAAATATGTTTGGATACATAAATTTTTGCCCCACACAAGTGAGGAGTTTCAAACTATTTTGTTTGGATAACAACATATAAGTGTAGATGAATATTAAAAAAAGTAGAGAACATATCCACTTGTAATAGAGTTGTAATCCATTTTTCCTACAACTAAGAAATGAAGAAATGATACTTTAAGTTGTAATAAAATATATCACAGCCACTTACAATAAAGTTGTAAGAGATATCCAAACACTGAAATTGTCTACACCAAAATTAGATATTAAAAAGATGACAATTTTAAACCACTTTCATTATACTCTCATTATTCAAATAGATCCTTATTATAAGGGATTTGAGGAAGCAACAAAAGCTTGTCCAAGACTTGTTGCCGGGGGGGGGGGGGGAGGCCACGTTTCATCTATACCTCCTAGTTGAGGGGCCTCCAGATCGTAAGGAGGCGTAGGGATGAGTATTATTTTGTTTTGCACTGAAAATTGAACCGGACCGAATAAAAAATTTATTTTTATTTGGAAAAAAAAATCGGTTCAGTTTCGATTTTGAAAATAGTATAAAAATTTATTCGGTTTCGATTTTAGGTTTCGATCCAAAACCAAAAATCGAATAAAATTTATGCAATTATGTAAATATTTTAATTCTTTGCATATTTTGTGATTAAAATGTGTATATTTTGAAAATAATAATTTTATGTATATATTTTGAAGTCTAATATTGGACAAAACTTTGAAATACAATAAATGTGTCTATAAAATTATAACTTTTAATATAATTTAATTACGATTTCAACTTTGGGTCCGATCCATTATACAATAGTAATAGTCCAACTGAACAAGCCGAATAAACGAATAGCTTATTCGGTTCGGTTTCAGTTTTGACTAATTTTGGTTTAGTTTCGTTTTAAATTTTTAGAATTTCAATTTATTCGATTTTTGATTACTTCGATTCCGTTGAAACCGAATAAACCGAATGTTCACCCATAGGTAGGTTAGGACTTCCCTCAGCCTCTGTTGAGACAAAGATGAGACTATTCCTAGATTGGCTAAGTAATTATCTATATATAGTGAATATTTTTATATATAGTGAATATTTTTTTTATATGTTCCAATATTTTTTTTTATCGGTCAATTAAATAGATATAGTGAAGAATTATTTTACAAGTATAATTTGTTTGATACAAACTAATTAATCACCTAAATATATTGGAAAATAAAATTTTCAAGTTATAATAAAAAACACTATTTTTTTAAAGAACTTTTGAGTTACCCCCACTTTATTTATCCATATTTAGGGTGCACCCCACATTGTTTCCATAATGTACAAGTCCTCCTACTTTTGACGAAATTCGTCCATAATTGACGGTCAACCCATTTGACTGAAAATATTCCTCTCTTCTCTTCTACACTTGATTCCGTGGCCCCGAGCTCGGCCACGCCCTCCTTCTCCGTAGTCGAGCTCGCTCCCGCCTCCCCCCCTCCTTCCCGACACCGCCCTCCCTCCCCCTACCCTCCCTGCCACCGCCGCTGCCCCCCTCACTCTTCCCTCTCACCCCCCTCTCCTCCTCCCCTCCTTCCCGCCACCGTCGTCGAATCTCGTCCCCAACACCTCCCCCCCTCCCCGACACCGTCGTCGCCCCCCTCCCCACCGTCCCCAACAACTGCTGCTCGCAAGCGACGAGGGAGGGGGTGGGGAGGGGCGGCAGCAGCGGTGGCGGGGAAGGTGGGGGGAGGAGAGGGAGGAGAGGGAAGAGGGGTGGGGGGGGGGGGGGGGGGTGCAACGGCAGTGACAGGGAGGGGAGGGCGGCGACTGTGGCAAGGCGGCATCGGTTAGGGGGGGTTAGGGTAGGGGGGTGCGACAGCGGTGGCGGGAAGGAGGGGGTGAGAGAGAAGAGGAAGAGTAAAATAAAGGAGGGATATTTTCGTCAAATAAAATTGGTCAAATGAGTTGACCGTCAATTTTTGACGGATTCCGTCGAAAGTGGGAGGTCTTGTACATTATAGAAACAATGTGTGGTACACCTTGAATATGAATAAATAAAGTGGAAGGCAACTCAAATTTTCTCTTTTTTTTATTGGTTGATTTTATTTTATTTGACCCAGGCCCGACCCGAAGCCCACCGTGCCATAAGCTACGTAGCGGACTGGGCTATGGTTTCCATCCTTAGGCCCGACTTGACTTGCTACAGTGCATAGGCCCAAGAGATCCAGCCCGGCCCGACCGACCCAAATTTCGTGCCATCCGGCCCAGATCTGCCTGACCCAGGTCTGACCGGCCCACCCAAATTTTGTGCCATCCAGTCTAGGCCCGGCCCATCCAAATTTCGTGCCGGCCGACCCGCCCAGCCTACTTGACAATTAACATTATTAGATGGCACTGAAAGGGCCAGAGAAATCAAAGACCTCTAACCAGCCTAGGTACTGTAGTCAGCATCAAAAGCTTAGTACTGTATAGGTAAATAAGTTCAAACCTGGAATACCAATAGCAAGGGAAATATGCAATACAACTATAGCTACGACAAGTAATACAAAGCATTTCATTTTAAAACTACAGTTCTTTATGAAGGGTTATTAGAGCATTTTTATCAAACTTGCCAATAAAAAAGGGGGAATCGAGTAAAATGTCTCCAACATTGATCTACAAATTCTTGTTTTCTTCCCATGCTTCTTTACTTCCTCCAGGATCTTCCAAGAAAGAGCATTCTCTATTATGGCTCTCTCAAAATACTAAAATTTTCAGGGTTATCTGATATACAATAACGGATCTCTCAGATAACTCTCTGATTCTGAATGTCATCAATCAGGTTTCAACATTGGATTGCAAATCGAAATGTACGCCCAACAGAGAATGCACTTCGGTAAGTGACGACACCTTGAAATCTGGTCTGGTGTCACCGGGCAAAGATTCAACTGGGCCGTATCTTCCAGTCTCATCAAGCAAGCATGTAAAAGCTCCTGCTCGTTTCCCACAAACCACCTGTTAGGAGATCAGCAATCATCCATCAGTTTTAAATTAGTGAGATGAACATCACAGAGTCCATCTAGGAATGCCCACACCACACAGTTTGTAAAGATACACATAAGAAAGCCAGGATGTGCATATACTTGTTTTCTCAGGGTTATCGTGGAGAATTGCTTTCTCATACTACTCTAAATTGTATCTCACTAGAATGATTCTACCTTTAGCTTTAAGTACTCGATGACATTAGAATCCGGAGCATCAAGTTTGAATACATCCTCATTACATGCGACAAATTGAATCTTAAAACAACTTCCAAAAGTACGAAATTGTGCCAAAACATCACCTAACTTGGAGCATCTCCAACCCTATTGTGACTTTGGAAAAAGTTGTTGCCACATAGGAATGACAAAATTTGATTTAAAAATCCTTCCGCAATGCAATTGTGAAGCTTACATGGCAAATGTTATAGAAGATATTATGAAGTTGGTTGTCATAGTTATAAACAATGCACTTGACAATGTCTTCACTTCCATATCATCAATTATGAATAAAAAAATATTTAAAAAAAAAAAGGAAGGAGAAGTCTTCGAAGTTGGAAAAAATTAAGCATCTCAATACTTTTGCATTAGAGAAGACTTTTTTACTTCATTGTCTTTTGTGAATGTAGTCTTCACCTAGGAAAGACAACGTCTGGTGCCTCATGCCACATAGGAATCACTAAACATTACGAGACAATAGGGTAGGAGATGCTCTTAGGCTCAAGAGTTTCAAGTCCTGTTGACTATAATATCCAAACTTCTTCCCCAAGTCCAACATCAGAGGCTGATCATGTATGACAAAATTTGGTAATTTGGATTGCTTTAACGAATTGTGGGGGCAAATTCTGGAATATACATAAACTTATCGCATTAAATTGTCACATATTCAACCAGTCCACAGAGGCAATTATGATCAGGTTGAGACATTTATCTATTGCCTATAATCAAATTTTTGGGAACCTATATTCACATAAACATTTTTTATAAGCCAGATTAGGAAAAGAGATCACCCACCATTCATCAAACACACACCTAGTGATATAATAAGAATAAAAGATTAGTGATAATAGGCAGAAGCATGGACTAGCAATCGTTGTTACAAACCACTTACGTCATCTCGGAGGCTGTCACCTATCATCATGACTTCACTTGGGGGAATGTTCCAAGCCGAACAAATATGCAGCAATGGTGCTGGATCTGGCTTATAGGGACGAAACTCCCTGCTCAATGCTGGGATAAATTCCAGCTATCATGACAATATAAAAATATTTGAATACACTTCAAGATGAGAGAGAACTTAATGAAAGTGTGCATTTCATCCTATCAGAAATATTACTTGGTTAGAATGTTCATGAAAGACTTATGATTGCTCATAAGAGAACACTAGAGTGAACATAAAAGCTGAAAGGTCGATTAACCATCAACCCTTTATTAAAGCCTTCAATCACATTCTCTTGTCAGTAAATACTCAAATCACTAACATATATGATTAAAGGGGCATAGAATATTCATTAAAGCATTCAAAATCTCATATAAGCATCACTAGGTATAGGGGCACAATTTAGGAGGCAACCATAGGATTGCAGCTATTATAAACATTAAACTTTTTAACAAAATATACTACCTCTTTTTTCTTTCTATTATATATAATGAAATAGTATCAGTAATACCTGGTTGGTCCAGTTGTGGTTACGGTGTGTTGCGAGTACACCAATGACGAGTAGTACACCAATGACGAGTTTATTGAAGAAATAAGTACCTCCCGATTCATATGGAAATAAAAAGACGGATGTCCACTCCATAATTTACAATTAAACTTACACAATACCTATTTGAACTTTGAAGATGACAGTGCTTATTTCAATTTCATACATAATGAGCTTTGTATATTTACTTGTTTCACATGCCTAGTTGTTGCACGTGGAATCTGATTTGTCTGTAATAGTTGTGCCTCATTGAAATTTTCCGGGTTATTCAGTTTTAGGGTCTCGTATAATATTGAAAATTTGAGTTTATGTCTCCATAATGTCAATAATAGGGTTTGGGTCTCGTCCTAACGGTGGACTTGACTGACCGTCAAAAATGGAGACCTAAACTCAAATTTTGAATATTATACGATACCCTAAAACTAAAAAAATGTAAATAAGTGTAAGCGTTGTGTGACTTGGGTTATTTAGTTTTGCATTGTGGCAGTTGTGTGACTTGGGTTATTTAGTTTTGCATTGTGGCAGTTGTGTGACTTGTGTTATTTAGTTTTGTCATGACCAATCGAGAATGAGACTTGTGATACTTTTGTTTGTTTTTATTTTGATCTCTGCAGTCACACAACTCTCGGAGACTCTTGCAAGCATTCAACAGTGCGATTGGGACGAAACATCTGACGATACACGATGTCTATGAAGTCGTCTCCATAGAAACTGCCATCAGGAGAGTTGTGTGGTTGTTGAGATCATGATAGAAGCAAACAACAATATCACTTATCTTATTCTCGATTGGTCATGACAAAATTAAATAACACAAGTCACACAATTTCCACATGCAAAACTAAGGTGGCGTTTGGTTCAAGTTTTTGAGGGTTGGGAATGAGTTTTAGATTCCTTATCCTTATTTGGTATGTGTAGGATTGAGAATAAGGGGCTTCATATTTCCATGGTTGGGAATGTAATTTCCAAGGCTTCCCTTGGGAATAGTTTTACTTTACTAGGAATGTTGCTTGAATATTTTGTTTGGACAATAACACCCTCACTATACTTTCAAAATTTTAACTTATATCCCAATAATGTAAATTTAGGTAATAGAAACATGAAAGGACATTTATGGAAAACTAAATAAATTAATATTCATTTTTCATATTTCCAACATAATATAACCAAACATGGGTATGAGAATGTTGAATTCCTTTCCCATGGGAATAGAATGGAAAATAAATTCCTAGGAATACAAAACATTTATCCAAACGCCATATAAATAACCCAAGTCACACAACCCTTACACATATTTGCATTTAGTTTTAGGGTATCGTATAATATTCAAAATTTGAGTTTAGATTTCCATTTTGGATGGTCAGTCAAGTCCACCGTTAGGACGAGACCAAAATCCTATTCTGAACATTATGTAGACAAACTCAAATTTCTAATATTATATGACATCCTAAAACTAAATAACCCAAATTTCTAGTGATTGCTTATTTATTTCAAACATTCTACATAGACATGTATTCATTCATACTCGCGATAATAAATAAATAAATAAATCAATCAACAACAACAACAACTATTTGAACAATTGCTTTGTACCAAGTAATTACATTACCCACCCCAAATCGTTGATGAAACAAATCAACCGCATCCTTCACATTGCGCGTAATTAACCCCCTCCTGCAGAAATTTCGACAAAGTCAGAATTATGTGTCCTATGAACTAAATGTTAATAAATCAATCACAGTAAGTGACCTTATTTTGTTGGAGTCGAGATATCCACACAGTTCCATAGCGCCTGCAATTGCATTACTGTCCAGGTCAGAAAAATAAATAACAAATAACAAAATCTACGTTTTGCAACGACGAAACGTTGCGGACACGACACCGAGATTGTGACACGAACCGGGCATGATCTGGAGGCGGTCGAGTCCGTCCCTCTCGAACCTGGCGATGGCCTCGTAGGCCCTCCGCTGCTCCGGCGGATCCCAGCGGTCGATGTGGTGGAGGATGTCGATGGGATCGCCGGAGGCGCTGAGCTCGGCGTAGCAGTCCTGTCCGAGCACCGCCCGGTGCATTCCGGGGAAGTCGATCACCGGCACCGTCAGAGTGCCGTCCATGTCGAACACCACCCCGCGGAGCCTGGCCTTCCCCTCGCCGGCGACGGAGGCGGTGACTGGAATCGACATCGTCATCGACGGAGGAGGAGAATAGCTGCTGCTGCTGCGTCGTCGGTAGACGGAGTGGAGTGAGGAAGGAGGAGGAGGGGAGAGGAGGATTTTGGTTGCGTGTTTCAGGAGGAACAATTTCATCACACACTCTTTTCCTTTTTGTTTTGCTGCTCAGATTTTATTTTGTTGCAATCAGTGGTGGGGACGACATTACTCAGGGCAAATTCTAAAGCACTCCAATAGTTACTTAGAATAGTCTAATTTTTTTTAATTTATTTATAAGTTTATAATCTAATTTTTTTATTTGAGGACAGTTCAATTTTTTATATAAAAGTCAATTACTTCTATTTTTTAACCCAATTTTTTTTCTATGACTCACTATCAATATTGTGACAGTCCTAAATAATTAATCTATTGAAAGGACTGTCACTTTTGTTTACAGTCCTAACAAGGAGGAGGAGAAGAAGAAGAAGAAGAAGAAGAAGAAGCAACAACATCAGGGGTGGGGTGCGGGACCGGAAGGCGGTACGGGGCTGCGGCGAGCGGGGGCGGTGCGGGACGGAGGTGCGGGGTGCGGGGGTTGCGCGGGTCCACCTCCCCTCCTCCCTCCTCCGCTCCTCCCTCCGCTCCTACGCATATGTCCGTCCTGTCCGACGCATCTTCTCCTCCTGCTCCGCCTCCCTCGAGCGCTCCCTCTCTCTCGTCCTCCACTGCAAGCACTGCTCCTCCCTCCTCCGTCTCGTCGCCGCCATCACCACCACCTCCTCCGCCGACTTAAAGCGCATCTTCTCCCTCATCGACGTCTCCCTCGCCGACCTCCACTGGCTCCTCTCCCTCCACTCCTCCCCCGACCCCGTCCTCGCCTTCCCTCCATCGCTGTTACTACCACATTTCTAGATGAGGATATTTTGATCATTTAACATATTTATTGGTTAGTGATTAAATATTTATATTATGTGCTACTAATTAATTAGATTGAGTTGTGCTATTTAATTATTTGTTGGTGGGTCGGCCTATGCTTATTTAAACTTGTCATTAGTGGACCCATTAGATTGTCATGACATATTGAGTCCAATATTAGACTAAGCCATTCGACCATTTTTTAAATTAATTAAGGAGATTAGCTTAATTCGCATTAGTTAGAAGCTTTTTCAATGTAGTCTTCCCTAATTATTCATCATATTTAGCAAGTAGGGGTATATGTGACATTTGTTGTTGCTTGGGGAAGAAGAGAGGGGGGCCAGCCACCTTATAGAGAGAAAATTTTCTATTCTCTTCACTTTTTCATTCAATCTAGATCCCCAATTTAGTTCATCCCCAATTTACTTCATCCCTCCACCAAATTCAACATAATTACTCTCATTCTTTCACAATTTCATCATCTAAGAAGCATTGGAGCTTGGATTGCAAGGAGCACTTGAAGGAAGAAAAATTGACAGGGAGATTGTGTCCTAATTGTGTCAATTGAGTATTTCATTGAGAATATATCTCCCAATAGGTTAAATTCTGAATCCACACCTTAATTTAGACTCTAATTCATGCATTTAACCATTATGAATCATCATTTGGCCTAGGACTACCCATAGGATCAAGAACTAGGTTCATATGACTTGTATTGTGAATTCTACATGGTAATTTATGCCCAATTAGGAGAAATTCTGAGATTGACACATCAAGTGTGTGTCATGAGACCAATTAAATCTAATTAGACTTAGATCGGGGTTGTGGGACTAGGTACGTGTCCACAATTGGATACGAGTAGAGCATATCATAGTATTTTATGATACGGTATGATACGGGATTCATTCTGGATATTTTGTATGAATGCTCTTCAATTCCTATTGTAATTAGTTGCATTAATTATATTAATATGTAGTTGAATTATATTATGAGTATTAGTGGAGAATTGGGAGTTTTGACATCTCAATTGAGAGCATATCATATAGTATCTCACATGTGCATGTCAAGTGTTTGAATGAATGCACTTGGTGTAAGTGTATCACATATATACCTATATTTATGTGTTATATAATTGTTATATATACGTATACATATATATTACTTGTGTGTATGTGTTATACATTTGAGGCCTAAGTGCTTGTGTGTGTGGTGATGGTGATGTGCAGTTCAGTCGTGCAATGTAGTGAGTACAGGAGTGTCGGGTAGGCACTGAGTAATGTGGTTAAGTGCTCAGATGTGGCTGCTAGTGTATCGATATTTAGAGTACAAGGAGCTTCACTGTATGACTGATTTATATCTGGAGGTGGGTATTCAAGAGGGTGTGTCACAGTGACAGTGGGGATTGAAGGCAGTGAAGCCATTGCCTCGGTTAAGGTTGCAGGCTAGTAGAGGGGAGTATTGGATGGCAGTGAGGTGTATTGTGAGCATGTGTGTGTGTGTGTGTGTGTGTATGTTATTAGCTATAGGTGCGAGCATGTGTGTGTGTGTGATTAGCAATCGATGTGAGCATGTGTGTGTGTGATTAGCTATAGGTGTGAGCATGTGTCACGACCCACACCCGGAATAAGGACACGAGTAATGATCAACTTTCAGCCTACTCCGCAGCATCGACGTTAGAACGTTGTCTGGGTCATCCATACTATCTAAACTTCTCACACAAGATATATGTCACGACCCGCACCCAAAAAATTGGGCATGAGACGTGGGTACGTCCAGCCTACGCCACAGCATCGGCGGTAGAACGCTGTTTAGGTCTACTATCTAGCTAATAATCTCACACAATAATATAAGTACCTGTCAAGATCTCAACTCCAAACGGAGGAACAATATGATAAAGGTAATGCAAATACTCAATCACGATCTAAGCACGATAAGATAACAAGAAAGTCTAGCAACTACAAAATCTAAACAAGTACTACTACTAAAGGCATCAACAATAATAATAATAATAACAATAATATCCTGAATCAAATACAATACAAAGTCTCAAACCAAAAGCCGGAGACAAATCCGGTACAAAAGCTAATAAATACAACTAAGGTCCTAGTGATCCCGGCTACCAACCCAAAAATCACTCCTGAACTAGGGGGTCTATGTCTGCACCATCGACAGGCTGAGGTCCATAAAATGTCAGACACCAATCTTCCGGATCCTCTGAAAATATATCCAGTCAAGATTGGAGCAAGTACACCTCTAACAGCAGTTCGAGTTAAATGATAAAAACTATAAAGCAGTTGTAGCAAGTAGCACAAGGTGAAGGAAATAAAATATGAACAAGGAAATATATATATATATATATATATATATATATATATATATATATATATATATATATAT